>CM022297.1:430521277-430779820 GCA_011799875.1 Thinopyrum elongatum
TGATATGTGACGAATAAAAATATAGCTCCGAGTAAAATACCGACGGTCGTTAGAAGAAAGAGGGGATGCCACTCGGGCATCCCCAAGCTTAGTTGCTTGTTTCTATTTGGATAATGGCTTGGGGTTCCATGGGGCATCCCCAAGCTTAGTCTCTTCTTACTCCTTATTCCTTCATCCATCGTAATCTCACCCAAAACTTGGAAACTTCAATCACACAAAACTCAACAAAACCTTCGTGAGATCCGTTAGTATAAGAAAACCAATCTTTACTTTAAGTACTGTAGAAAACCCATTCAAATTTTGTTCTTGCATTATATCTACTGTATTCTAACTTTACGATGGCTTATAACCTCCAATACAAACCATAGATTCATCAAAACAAGCACACAATGCAAAGAAAACAGAATCTGTCAAAAACAGAACAGTCTGCAAATATACGAATTGTTCTCATACTTCTGTAACTCCAAATATACTGAAAAATTAGGAAAACATATGAAGTTTGTGTATCAATCTTGTGTAAAAAATTCAGAATTTTTAGTCGCTTATGTGATTTTAAACAATTATTTTACTGGATGCAAAAGTTTCTGTTTTCCAACAAGATCAAATCAACTATCACCAAAGCTATCCCAAAGGCTTTACTTGGCACAAACACTAATTAAAACACAAAAAAACACAATCATAACAGTAGCATAATTGTGCAAACACTCAAGAACAGAAAGAAAAAGACAAAAATAAATTTTATTCATTGGGTTGCCTCCCAACAAGCGCTATCGTTTTACGCCCTTAGCTAGGCATAATGCAAAGATCTAAGTATTGTCATCTTTGTTTCTAGATCCATAAGATGCCCTCATGATTGATTCATATGGTGGCTTAATTCTTGTTCTAGGGAAGTGTTCCATACCCTTTCTCAAAGGAAATTGGAATTTGATGTTCCCTTCTTTCATATCAATCACGACACCTATAGTGCGCAAAAGCGGTCTACCAAGAATAATTGGACAAGACGGATTGCAATCAATATCAAGAACAATAAAATCTATGGGCACATAATTACTATTTGCAATAATAAGAAAATCATTAATTCTTCCCATAGGCTTTTTAATAGTAGAATCCGCCAAGTGCAAATTTAAAGAACATTCTTCAATATCGGTAAGACCAAGCACATCACATAAAGATTTCGGAATTGTAGAAACACTAGCACCCAAATCACATAAAGCAAAACACTCATAATTTTTAATCTTGACTTTGATAGTGGGTTCCCATTCATCATCTAATTTTCTAGGAATTGAAATCTCTAATTCTAACTTTTCTTCCAAAGCTTTCATCATAGCATCAATAATATGTTTAGTAAAAGCTTTATTTTGTTCATAGGCATGGGGTGAATTTATCATGGATTGCAACAAAGAAATACAATCAATCAAAGAGCAATTATAATAATTAAAGTCTTTGCACTCCGAAAGAGTGGGCACAACACTAGTTAAAGTTTTGACCTCTCCAAACCCACTTTTATCAATTTTCTCAACAAGATTTTCACCCTCCAAATTATCGGGACGCCTTCTAGCTAAAGTTGACTCTTCTTCAGTCCCTTTTTCATCAATCTTAATTTTACTAAACAAGGAATCAATAGAAGAAACATCAATCACTTTAAGATCTTCATCATTTTTGTCTTCTAATGAGATTGGTTTAGCGGCCATTTGATTTACTACGGTAGATTGTGCATCAGATATTTTCCCTAGCAAACTTTCAGCAAAAGCATACTTAGATTGAAGATTACAAACTTCTCTACTAATATCATCAAGTTGTTTTGTTATAGCATCCAACACAACAGAGTGTTCCTTAAGTTCTTCGGTAAAATATTTATTGTGCTCAAATTGTGTAGTCATATATTCCTTAGTACTTTTCTCAATTTCAACAAAAATATTGGGGTAAGGAACATCGTAATATTTTCTTTGAGGCATCATGACTATGCAAACAAAATTGCACTCAAAAACAGATCTGACGAGAAAACGGCGAACGAAAAAGAGGGCGAATAAAACGGCAAATTTTTGTGAAGTGGGGGAGAGGAAAACGAGAGGCAAATGGAAAATAATGTAAATTGCAACGAGATGAGATTTGTGATTAGGAACCTGGTAGATGTTGATGATGTCTCCCCCGCAACAGCGCCAGAAATTCCTTTTGATGTTGGCTTGAACTACGTCGGTATTTCCCCAAAGAGGAAGGGATGATGCAGCATAGCAACGGTAGGTATTTCCCTCAGTGATGAGACCAAGGTTATCGAACCAGTAGGAGAACCAAGCAACACTACGTAAACAACACCTATACACAAAGAACAAATACTTGCAACCCGACGTGTTAAAGGGGTTGTCAATCCCTTTCGGGTAACGGCGCCAGAAATTGGCAAATGGACGTGAGATAAATTATAGTAGATTGGATAAATAGATCGCGAATAAAATAAAGTGAAGCAAAATATTTTTGGGTTTTTAGAAATATAGATCTGAAAATAAAAGTGGCAAATAAATAAAAAGGCAAATAGCAATGTAGATCTGAAAATATATGATGAGAAAATAGACCCGGGGGCCGTAGATTTCACTAGTGGCTTCTCTCGAGAAAAATAGCATACGGTGGGTAAACAAATTACTGTTGGGCAATTGATAGAACTTCAAATAATTATGATGATATCCAGGCAATGATCATTATATAGGCATCACATCCAAGATTAGTAGACCGACTCCTGCTTGCATCTACTACTATTACTCCACACATCGACCGCTATCCAGCATGCATCTAGTGTATTAAGTTCATGGAGAAACATAGTAATGCAATAAGAACGATGACATGATGTAGACAAGATCTATTTATGTAGAAATAGACCCCATCTTGTTATCCTTAATAGCAATGATACATACGTGTCGGTTCCCTTCTGTCACTGGGATCAAGCACCGTAAGATCGAACCCATCACAAAGCACCTCTTCCCATGGCAAGAAAAATTGATCTAGTTGGCCTAACTAAACCAAAGATTCGAAGAAGAAATACGAGGCTATAAGTAATCATGCATATAAGAGATCAAAAGACTCAAATAACTTTCATGGATAAAAACATAGATCTGAGCATAAACTCAAAGTTCATCGGATCCCAACAAACACACCGCAAAAAAGAGTTACATCAAATAGATCTCCAAGAGACCATTGTATTGAGAATCAAAATAGAGAGAGGAAGCCATCTAGCTACTAACTACGGACCCATAGGTCTACAATGGACTACTCACGCATCATCGGAGAGGCACCAATGAGGATGATGAACCCCTCCGTGATGGTGTCTAGATTGGATCTGTGGTTTCTGGAACTTGCGGCGGCTGGAATTGATTTTCGTCAACTCCCCTAGGGTTTCTGGAATATTGGGGTATTTATAGAGCAAAGAGGCGGTGCGGGAGGCCACCGAGGTGGGCACAACCCACCAGGGCGCGCCTGGGCCTCCAGGCGCGCCCATGTGGGTTGTGCCCCCCTCGGGGCACCCCTCTGGTACTTCCGTGGCCCAACTTGTGTCTTCTGGTCCAGAAAAAATCACCAAAAAGTTTTGCTGCGTTTGCACTACGTTTGGTATTGATTTCCTGTGAAGTAAAAAACAAGCAAAAAACAGCAACTGGCACTGGGCACTATGTCAATAGGTTAGTCCCAAAAAATGATATAAAATTGCTATAAAATGATTGTAAAACATCCAAGAATGATAATATAACAGCATGGAACAATCAAAACTTATAGATACGTTGGAGACGTATCATGGACATGTAAAGTTGGTCCGGGACGCTTCATCCCACAATACCGCTGAATCAAGAAAAGACCAAGGAAGGAAGCAATCTGAATATCAACGCCCACAAACACTTTTGTGTTCTACTCGTGATGTCATCTACGCATAGACCTAGATCTGATACTACTATTTGGAAACGTTGCATGGGAAACCACTACAAGAAATACGTCAACTTGCGACCATCACTATTGGTCACTGAATGGTCATTGTTTTCCATTTGTGACCTTTTTGTGACCAAAACAGATGGTCAAAAGCTGACCGTCTTAAACTGAAATTAATGACCTTTCTTCTGGAATGGTCTTAGATGTTTAGGACCAAAAAAAAGGTCGTAGATTCAACGACCAATTATTTTGGTCACTAGCAATCCGTCCACACCACGTCAGATCCATCGTGGCAAGCTGACATGGCAGAATTACGACCAAATTAAAAGGTCGTAAAATAGAATCAGCCCGGTCCATTTCGGCCGTCTACATGGGCCAAGCCCAATAATTCAGCCCATTTAATGTTTTTTTCTCTTTATTTTTCTTATCTGCATGGGCCTAGCCCAATAATTTGGCCTTTTATTTTCAGGGATGGAGCCTTTTTCTGATCAATTTTTTAATTGTCCACTCTTGTTTTGGGCCACAGCCTTTTTAGTCTAGTTCTAATTTGGGCCTTGGCCTTTTATTTTCTGGGATGTAGCCTTTTACAAACTATTTTTTTTACAGTCAACTCTTTTTTTAGGCCCAAGCCTTTTTAGTCTAATTCTTGTTTGGGCCTCGGCCTTTTTAGAGCCTAGGTTCATATTTTGCATAACTATAAACAGCAAGATCCACATAACTATAAACACAAGCCCAGGTTCACAAGTGATCCACATAGTGCAAAACACTACCAGGTTCACAAGTGCAAAACTCTACCAGGTTCACAAGTGCTCCCAGGTTCACAAGTGCAAAATGCAACAAACTGCATAACTTCACATGTTCAAAGACAAACCGGTTCACGACCTACTACGACATAACTTCACAAGTTCAAAGACAAACTGCACAGCCATCAAACTACCTTATCTCCAAAGAGAGCCATCAAGTGAGCTAACTTCTCATCCTGCTCTTGAGACTTCTTACACAGCAGCTCAAGTTCCTTGTCGCGTGCAGCTTCAGCTTCTTCCGCCTTCATCTTGATTGCCGCCAATTCTTCTTGCATCACTTCAGCTTGAAGCTCCAACCTCTCCAGCTTCTGCTCAAGATCACAAACATGAGCAGCCACAGCAGCAGTTGCTTTGCCGGAGTTGTTCCTAGATGACTGGAGCCCAACATTCTTGAGGAATGTGCTTTGCTTGACTTCGGTCTTGAGCACTTCGTCAACAATTTTAGCAGCAGACTTTGGCTCTTCACCTTCTGGTACCGGCGCGTCCTTCATTTTTTCCATCTCAAGCTAGCATATGGAGGAAAATGATAGACATTAGTGGCAGATCTATTTCACATTCTACAAACCAAACCAAGCAAGATAAACCAAACCAGCACAAGAAATAGATTATTTGAAGTAACCAAACCAGCACACAAAATCTATACATAGATATTATCAACAACAGATTCATTATAGCAAGTGTACACACTTATGTGATCTGGAGACATGCAATTGGAACAATATGATCGCTTCATTAAGCCTAGAATGGTGGTTCTATATAAGATGGCTTCCCGAGTGAGCCGATCATCAAACTAACATTCAGATCAATTTTCATCATATCATAAAAAATGCAACAAATAGCTACAGCAAATTCTGATATCTTCGTTGAACTATCTTAGTCTCTAGCAAACAACATCAAAGCATGGAACATAGTGTGTGTTCTTGCTGGCTGTGAATCAAACAGGGCTGAGGTTTCTAGACAAAAGTTTGAACTGGCTGGACAAAGCATGGAGTGACTTACTATAGCAGTCTTGATTGGCTCCGAAAACCCGTGCTTCTTGCTGTTGTGGGTGGCCTTGAATAAGTCAATCGTAGACAGCTCCTCACCCTTACGCTCTTCTTTCTAAAATGTTTTTCAACAAAAATCAAAATGTTATTCGGCAAGAATCAGAAATGTTATTCAACGAGGATCAAACAGTAAGGTCTCTAGAGAAAAGTTCTCACAGTGGCAAAAATGTGTGCTGTGTAGTGCCTGGAACCAGTTCTCTGTTGGTACACGACTTTTTCTCGATTCATCTTGTTCGACACACAGGTTTCCTACAAAAAAGCATACTGTCAGCATGATCTAGCACTAGCATATCATGTGCAGAACATAAAGCAGCAAACAAAGCAGAGACAAATCTTGTGTCTTGGGGTAGACCACATCTCCACCAGAGCTTGCCATTCACCGTCCGTCAGATCTGGCACCGGACACTTGATGCTGACTTTGTTTGCGACTACGGTATCAAAATACTTCTTCTTGATCTGATGGCGTCTGTTCTTTGAATTTTTCTGCAGAATATCTTTGCACGCGGTCTTGATGGTCTCCGAGTCCGTGTTCATCTCAAAATTTGCCTACCAAGACAACAAACAAGGTAGGAACAATATTAGTGATCATGCATAGGTGTAACAGAAAATAGATAGCACATTAACTATGAAACAAGTAGCTTACAACAACTTTCCCAATGTAGTTCTCCAATAGACTAGCATTTTTTTGTATTGCTTGAAGTGAGGAAGAACCGGCAGATGGCTTCTTGCAACCAAAAGCAAGCTTTGCTGCCTGCAGAGGCTTCTCTGGACGCTTCATCCCTTCAACAATTTGAATAGGCACCTTGCTACCAAGCGACTTGGTGATTCTCTCAAGCCCTTTGCCCTTTCTAAGTCTAGTCTTGGTAGTCATTGCATCTGAAAATGAAATTGAACTCATAAATTAGAAGACAAATCGACAAATGCAGGAATGGTTCTGCTAAACAGGTAAGCATACATGATCATTCCATTTGGAAAATGCACTAGTAAAAGAGAGTGCAAAGGTCAACTTGCCTGATTGAAGCACAAGCTGTTGTTCTTCTTCACTGATGAAAGCATTGCTGTCAATAGAACGTGCAACAGGGTTGAGGTCTGTGTGGACAGTGCCTGCTTCATCTATGCAGATAGTTCCTCCTTCATCTAGGCAGACAGTGCCACTTTCATCCATGCGAAGAGTGGTTTCTTCATCCATGGGCGGCAACTCATCACCCATTTGCACCGAGGTCTCAGAGTCCATGGGCAGCAGACTTTCCTGATGGTCCATCGCAGCCGCCATCTTTGCTTTCTGCCTTGTGACTCTATCAGGGCAGGTTCATCAGGTTCAAGGATCCTCTTTGTTTGTCCTGGAGGTGGGGCCATCACCCTTCCTGGAGGCATTGCAGCAGATGTTTCTGAGCTCTTCTTCTTCTTGCTGACTGTCTTCTTGTTGACTGTCTTCTTAACACTAGGCCTCTTCGTCCTAGATCCCTTCAGTGCCTCGTATAAATAGCACAAAAAAAGCATTAGATCAGAAGAGAAATATGTGAGCACAAGGAAACACAGAGCATACAAGAACCCCAACCCTCCAAGCAAGACAGAGTTTGCACCTTAACAGTCTTCTGTACTACAACATAATCCACTTCCTCTCCGTCAATAACTTCATCCTCCTTAGGATTGTACTCTGGGTCATCATTGATAACTCCACTACCTTCTTGAACCTCATTAGTTTTACCTTCTTGTACATCATTCGTTTTTCTAATCATTGACGCTATTGCACCGATGCCAAGGGACTCGAACATCCGATTGTTCCTCATCATATTTCTAGCCCTAACCTTCTCGTACTTGGTGAGAGGCTCTTCTTTGCATGATAAAGGAAACGTAACTATTAGGTGAATGGTTGGAATGCATGGACAGACGGCCAAACATATCTTATGAGATTTTATTATCATTTAATCCTAGTTATTCGGGTAAGGAAGACTAACAGCACACAGGCACAATTAAGCCAGCTTATTCAGATTGCAGCAATACATTTCACTTAGCATATTAAGACACAGATTTTATAAAACTGACAGTATAACCACAAGGAGCAAGTTGCATACCAACGGTTGGCCTCATTTTTGACCTTGTCATCCTTGCCATGGATGATCTTGAGGTGGTGCTTGCAAAATAGAATAAACAACAATCAGATACAACAGGGATAAAGTAAAATGATGCACTTTTATCAATAAAGGAAAGCATTTGGACCATCATGCACATACATGTAATAAATGTGAAGCAAACTTGATGGATCAACAATACAGTGATGTAGTGTTATTAATTAAGCAAACATGTAAGTGCACTAAACAAGCATGCATGTACCCTGGAAAGATATGAAGCATCTCTTAATATCTTCACTACATCAAGCAGGATGTAGTAATGTACATCAAGAAATCTGCTAGTGCCTCATATAAAGTACACAAGCAAGCAAGCAAAGTGCTAGTAGTACTGCTGATGCAAACCCTAACCTATGTACGCTAGCAAGCAACTGAATTGAAGAGTAGCAGCAAGCAAGCAAGCATTCCCATGATGTACTGAAGAGACTAACAACGCTTGGACTGACATTCTACTGATTGTATTACTCTGTGTATGCCAAGTAAAACTAAACTAAAGTAAGATAAATAGAAATTAGCATGTGATGAACAAAGATGACTTTAATAAATAAGAAATCAGCATCAGTCACTATACATAGAAAAAACAAATTATGTAGTATGGTTCCTATATCAGGAAGTGAAAGTGTAAATCGCACATCCACTAACGGGCACCTTATGGGCATTCTCTATGAATAGGATATGCATAAGGTGCTTTCAGCGTCCACAGTTTCACTTCAACAAGCTTTGATGATGATAAGCGTAAATGGGAATCTAACTCAAAATAAGAAAAAAAAATTCCCCATGCATGTTCCTCTATAACCTATACAATAATTTTTCAGAAGCTTCAAGAGGGCAGCCAAACCCGGTTTGATTTGGTATATCAACCCATATAGACACATATCATGTTGAATAAGTAAAGTATGCATGATACACTCATCCTAATCAATGTGCAGTAGCACATTCTCATAATAATGGAACAGAAAAATAGAATTCTGCTAAGACCCACAACAATTACAAGCAAGTGGCATTGTGTACCCCCATCACAAATGCAGGCTAACCCATGCATAGGCAGACCATCATAAACAAGAGTAGCATGTAGTAGCAACATGATTCCTTGTTGTAACTCACCCTCATCAGAATTTAGACTACTTTACCAATTAGTACAAGATTTACATACACAGCGTTGACAATCTACGTAGCAATCCCACACTTTTGTTCACAAGCCTCGCAACAATGGAAGGGATCTGTTTACAGTAGCAGCTACCACCATTTACCAATTAGTACAAGATTTACATATGAAGTCTGTCAAGTGAATTAGTACAAGATTTACAGGACCAACATGCACTCTTAACAACAGTTGAAATCATGCATAGGCAGGACCCCATGAACCCCATGAACCCCATGAAACTCTAACCCCATGAAACCCTAACCAGAGGGAGATCATCCCCATGAATCCACATTGATCCTTCTCCATGAACAAGAAAACCAAGAGATCCATCAATCCTAACCCTAACCATCTCCATGAACCAGAGAAACGTGTACCCCATGAACCCTAACCCTAACCATCCCCATCCCCATCGATCCATCCCCATGAACCCTAGAAGAACCCATGAGGGGGATCTACCGAACCCTAGAAGATCTACCCATGAATATCGAGGGGAGATGGATCGAGGGGAGAAGTACCTAGGGGCGGATGATGTTGATGATGCAGCGGTGGTCGTCGTCGATCGCGCCGTCGTCGTCGATGTAGCCACCGTCGTCGATGTAGCCGCCGTAGTCGTCGATGTAGTCGATGTAGTCGGTCGTAGTCGATGCGGGCGATGTAGCCATCGAGGGGAGGGGATTCGTCGTCGGGGAGGGCGGCGCGACACGGCGGGGCGGGGCGGCGGGGCGGCGCGGAGCAGGGGAGGGAGTGGGGTGGGGCGGCGCCGAGAAGCTAGGGTTCGTCGGGGAGAGGGGAATGGAATGGGGAAATTTTGGGGAGTGGGAGGGGAGGGGAATGGAATGGATCCCGCGTGTTTAGTGGGAGAGGGGTGGTGGGTCCCGCATGGTAGTGGGAGAGGAGTGGTGGGAAATTTTGGTGGGGTGGGAGGGAAAATTTGGTGCTAGGAGGGAAATTTTGGTGGGGTGGGAGGGAAATTTTCACCAGTTTTTAGAGGTTTGGAGGCAGAAAAATTTAGGGGTTTTTTTGTAAACTTTGTAGAAATCATGGTTAAAATCATACCGAATAGCTCAAGAAAACATCGGTATTCCAAGTTTAATATTTTTGCTAGTTGGTAGGCCACATTGGATGATGTGACGCGGAGGTCTCCCATTTTTTTGAATTTTTTACGGTGTTTTAAAAAACCGGCCGATTTCGTCGCGGCGGCCGTCCGTGGCTAGGGGTTGAATCATGCAAAGTTGTTGTCGATTCTTTGATGAAATGCCTACCTGTGAAGCTAAAAATGATTTTTAGCAAAAATAACGGGCAAGCTATGGAGGACCCGCAGTTCAATTCCAACCGGTTCCAGCTGAATCGGCCGAAGGTTGTCTGAATGGCCGGGAGTAGCTACGAGGGTCGGAAATGCATGATTTTTGGCGGCCGTCCATAAAATAGGGTCTGCTTTGAGGTATACATGGAATGGCGCCGTTTGGGACGACTCTCCTTGTAGCCGCTTCACGAAAAACACATGTTTTTAGCATTCAAAAAAATGAAAAACGGTTTTTTTGTGAAACAAGTTGGAACCTCGCTTTGGCAACATTGTTTTCCATCACAAGATGGAGGCATGCACCAAATTTGGGCATATTATCACAAACTATTCAACGGATGCGGCCATATCATTGCTCGTTTGGCTTGAAAGCCATGAATCTTCGTTCATGGTAGGTCGTTTTTTAGAACACCTTTTCAAGAAAACATCGGTATTCCAAGTTTAGTATTTTTGCTAGTTGGTAGGCCACATTTGATGATGTGATGCGGAGGTCTCCCATTTTTTTTGAATTTTTTACGGTGTTTTCAAAAACCGGCCGATTTCGTCGCGGCGGCCGTCCGTGGCTAGGGGTTGAATCATGCAAAGCTGTTGTCGATTCTTTGATGAAATGCCTACCTGTGAAGCTAAAAATGATTTTTAGAAAATATAATGGGCAAGCTATGGAGGACCCGCAGTTCAAATTTCAGCCGGTTCCAGCTGAATCGGCCGAAGGTTGTCTGAATGGCCGGGAGTAGCTACGAGGGTCGGAAATGCATGATTTTTGGTGGCCATTCGTAAAATAGGGTCTGCTTTGAGGTAGACATGGAATGGGGCCATTTGGGATGACTCTCCTTGTAGCCGCTTCACAAAAAACACATGTTTTTAGCATTCAAAAAATGAAAAATGGTTTTTTTTGTGAAACAAGTTGGCACCTCGCTTTGGCAACATTGTTTTCCATCACAAGATGCAGGCATGCGCCAAATTTGGGCATATTATCACAAACTATTCAACGGATGCGGCCATATCATTGCTCGTTTGGCTTGAAAGCCATGAATCTTCGTTCATGGTAGGTCGTTTTTGAGAACACCTTTTCAAAAAAACATCGGTATTCCAAGTTTAGTATTTTTGCTAGTTGGTAGGCCACATTTGATGATGTGACGCGGAGGTCTCCCATTTTTTTGAATTTTTTATGGTGTTTTCAAAAACCGGCCGATTTCGTCGCAGCGGCCGTCCGTGGCTAGGGGTTGAATCATGCAAAGTTGTTGTCAATTCTTTGATGAAATGCCTACCTGTAAAGCTAAAAATGATTTTTAGCAAAAATAACGGGCAAGCTATGGAGGACCCGCAGTTCAAATTCCAGCCGGTTCCAGCTGAATCGGCCGAAGGTTGTTTGAATGGCCGGGAGTAGCTACGAGGGTCAGAAATGCATGATTTTTGGTGGCCGTCTGTAAAATAGGGTCTGCTTTGAGGTAGACATGGAATGGCGCCATTTGGGATGACTCTCCTTGTAGCCGCTTCACGAAAAACACATGTTTTTATCATTCAAAAAATGAAAAACGGTTTTTCTATGAAACAAGTTGGAACCTCGCTTTGGCAATATTGTTTTCCATCACAAGATGGAGGCATGCGCCAAATTTGGGCATATTATCACAAACTATTCAACGGATGCGGCCATATCATTGCTCGTTTGGCTTGAAAGCCATGAATCTTCGTTCATGGTAGGTCGTTTTTTATAACACCTTTTCAAGAAAACATCGGTATTCCAAGTTTAGTATTTTTGCTAGTTGGTGTGACGTGGAGGTCTCCCATTTTTTTGAATTTTTTACGGTGTTTTCAAAAACCAGCCGATTTCGTCGCGGCGGCCGTCCGTGGCTAGGGGTTGAATCATGCAAAGCTGTTGTCGATTCTTTGATGAAATGCCTACCTGTGTAGCTAAAAATGATTTTTAGCAAAACTAACGGGCAAGCTATGGAGGACCCGCAGTTCAAATTCCAGCCGGTTCCAATTGAATCGGTCGAAGGTTGTCTGAATGGCCGGGAGTAGCTACGAGGGTCGGAAATGCATGATTTTTGGTGGCCGTCCGTAAAATAGGGTCTGCTTTGAGGTAGACATGTAATGGCACCGTTTGGGATGACTCTCCTTGTAGCCGCTTCACGAAAAACACATGTTTTAAGCATTCAAAAAATGAAAAATGGTTTTTTTGTGTGTAACAAGTTGGAACCTCGCTTTGGCAACATTGTTTTCCATCACAAGATGGAGGCATGCACCAAATTTGGGCATATTATCACAAACTATTCAACGAATGCGGCCATATCATGTTTTTAACAATCTTAACGAAAAACCATGTTTTTAACAATCGCAAAATGAAACTTATATTGTTTCATACATGAGCATGCACAAAAACCCATAATTTTTTCTTTCGTCCATGAGCATGCACAAAATTTCAATTCCCATCAATTACCAAACTGATTATTCATAATTAAGAAAATGACATGTTTAGATGACACTGTCATACTAGAGCATCCATGAGCATGCATAAAATTTCAATTCTCATCAATTTCAAACTAAGCTTGGCTGACACTGTCATACTTAAGAGGTTTACACTAACAAGCTTAAACCTGACATACTTAACATTGACATGTTCAGATTAACATGCTTAACATTGCCACTTGATTTCTTAACATCTTCACTCCTTCTTCTCCTTCTTCTCCTTCATCATCCTGATGCGCTTAGAGTGGCGAATGCCGACGCGGATGTACTCCTCTACCACAATTGGCATGGTCCTGTCGCCCAGCTATGGGATCGCCGGCGCCACCACCATCGCGAGGTCATCGTCAGGCACCACCATCACAAGGTCATCATCAGGCACCACAAACGGGAGGTCGTCGTCAGCCACCACCATAACAAGGTCGTCGTCAGCCACCACCATAGCAAGGTCGTCGTCAGCCACCACCATAGCAAGGTCGTCGTCAGCCAGAATAGGCTGCACCTCCCCGCTCTGCTCCTCTTCTTCCCCGCTCTGCTCCTCTTCTTCCCCACTCTGCTCCTCATCATACCTTCTGCTGCTCCCATTGCCTGGTCAAATACAACAAAAGTTTTTTTAGCAATCGGTGAGGGACGAAGCCAAAAGGACAGGAAGAAGAGAGGCAGAGAGCTTACTGGCATCGTCGTCATGCCAGTTGTACATGCGGCACATGGTGTTGTTGAACATCTTCACGGTGAGCATGGCATCGCTGTCGTAGTGGAAGACAAGGAAGTGCCCAAGCTACAGGTCATGGGCGCGGGCGAAATGCTCCCAGCCGGGCCCTAGGTACATGTGGCCATCGGCGTCGAACACCACCAACACGTCCCACAGCCTGCGACGCCCGCTGCCGGCCTCCCGCAGCTTCACTTTCTGGGGATCATGGCCGGCGAGCATCTTCGCAAACTTGTCAGGCAGCCTCTGCAGCGAGGGTCAAGCAGTGGTTAATTGTGCCAATCAAGCACTAGATAGCAGAGGATGATAAATAGATGGGTGAAGGGGAGATCTTGTCTTGAATATACCTGCCTACTGCAGGATTTCTCAATTACGATCTCGAAGAACTCGAAACCTTCCAAGCCGGCCATCTCACTTCTTGGCGTGGCAGAGCGCAGCCGGCGGTGGCGGCCTCCCCTCCTCTCTGAAAAGCAGCATTGTAATTAAACAACAAGTTACCATAAACAGGACTGGACATAGTTGGAACAGAACCAAGTTTATGATGGCAAAAGTGAGAAAAAAAGCAATGCACTTGTGGACATTTATGATGGCAAGAACACCTTGTGGACATCTACAGAAACTTGGCTCTAATACAACTTGGCTCTAATTCAACACTATCATATTTGACAAATGGACATAGTTGGAACAAAGCCAAGTTTTTAGACATGAAAGAAAACTGAGAAAAAAAAGCAATGCACTTGTGCTCAACAACATCAACAACACTTAATTAATTTGGTAGGTTAGTTGGCCTATGGCAATTGGCACCCTTCAAAACAGTAGAATATTTACTAGCTATCTTTGCCAGGGCCTCAATTTGGAATACTACTATAAATGGCAAAACAATATGCTACTACTCTATCTACAATGGACCATATCTGCCCATGTGCCCATGTCTACTATAAATGGCAAACACAGCTAGAACCATATCTACTATAAATGGACCATATCTGCCCATGTGCTACATTTTGCTAGAACCACATCTAGAACCATATCTTTAAGACCTGCACTTAAGAACTGAAGAACTGAATCTAAAACTGAAAATGTTGAAAAACAGAGCATAGTAATCTAAAAATAGGGATTTGTGGTGCACTTAAGAACTGAAGAACTCAATCTAGTATTCGAATTTTAAACCCAGCACTTAAGAACTGAACCTAAGACTGAAGAAATTGAAAAACAGAGCATAGTAATCTAACAAAGTACTATAATCAATATTGCATCCACCAAGAACAACTAGAAAAATTCTCAAACCATCTAAGGGAATTCCAATCTATTGGATACCGAAGTCAGCAGAGACAAGAACAAACTAAAAAAGCACAAACTTTGTATCAACGAACACCCTAATCCAATCCCAATCAAACCCTAATCCAATCCTTATCTAATCTAATCCAATCTAGGCGGCGGCAAGAACCCTAATCTAATCAATGGAATCACACCCTAATCAAAACAGTAGATAGGAAGAGGAAGAGGAAGGATTCGGCGAATTCATACCTTAGGAGAGAGGAAGGAGTCGGTGATAGAGAGAGACGAAGGAGTCGGCGGCGGTGGGAGAGGAAGGAGCCGGCGGCGGAGAGGAGGAGTGGGTCGAGTGGAGACTGGAGAGGAGGAGCGGGTCGAGTGGAGAGGAGGAGTGGGGAAAAGAGTGGGTCCACTTGTCAGCGAGTTCTGTGTTTGATACGTGACTGGTTTGATATATTAAAAAGGGTGGGCATAGAGTACAAAACCAAAAGCCTCTTCCTAGCCCAGTGGTAGAAAAACAGTGAAATAAGCGCCAGGTCGTGGGTTCGAGCCCCCGCTCGCGCATTATTTTTTGGCCGCGTGCCAATATTTTTTGGTAGTTCAGGGGAAAAGGGTTGAGTGGGTAGAGTAGCAAAATGGCCCACTTGTCAGTGAGGTGTGTGTCTGATACTTGACTGGTTTGATGATTTGAAAAGAGATGGCATAGAGTAGAAGACCAGTAGCCTCTTCCTAGCCCAGTGGTAGAAACACAGTGAAATGAGCGCACGGTCGTGGGTTCGAGTCCCCGCTCGTGCATATTTTTTTACCAAATTCAGTTAGATGACAGTGTTATATTCAGTTAACTTTACAAAATTCAGAACTTATTCAGTGAAGAAAATTCATTTCTGCCAAAATTCAGAGCAATTTTTTTTTACAAAATTCAGTTAAATTTTTTGTACCAAATTCAGTGTTATATTCAGTTCAGTCAACTTTACAAAATTCAGACCTAATCTTTGCAACATCTCTTCATGAAACAACTCTGATTTGGACATTCATTTCACAACTGCAAAATTATTACAAACAAATCCCTTCATGAAACTTCTTCTTGCCATCAGTATCTCAACTCAAGAAACAACTCTAAAAACTTAGTATGATCATTCTTCTTGAAACAGCTCAAAAAACTTCATGAAACAAAAATTAAACTTTGCTCCTGGAATCAAGCATACAGTACAAAAACAGCTAGTCTCACAAAAACAGAAATTAAACTACACTTTGCTCCTAGAATGTTCTTGCCATCAGTATCACAACTACATCTTCTTGCCATCAGTATCACTACAGTACTGACAAAAACTACAATTTGCTCCTGGAATCTTCAAGGATTTTGCCCCTGTAATCTTCAAGCATCTTGAATCACATCAGGATCACATCCTGTAGTACAAAAACTACATCAGTAATAGTACTTGGTCACCAGCCCTATAGTCAACACAAAGAACATGCAGTAATAGCATTAGCTCACCAAGGAGACAAAATTTACCTTCGCTACTCATCGTCGTCGATACCAAACCAAGGAACTCTATGCCCACTCCTGTTTTCCTCATCATCACTACAATATTGCAGCATAGTATGATCAGTCCTGTTTTCCTCATCCTCGCTCTTATGTCCATCCGCTACCACCTTTCTTCTTTTCTTGATGCCTTCAACTATTGCAGCATCAACGAGCACACGTTCCCGGTCCCTTCGCACTTTGCTTTGCACTGGAACTTCCATAGAGTCATCATCAGCTTGCAACGGAACTTCCGTAGAGTCATCATCCTGGTATGTTAGTCCACTACCACCGGGGCCCTTTTCCACTTTAGTTTCAGTCACACTCCACAAGTGTCTGTGCTCAAAGTTTTGCACAACTCGCCATTTTCCATGCAAAAGAGTGTCTGGCAGATAAAACACCATTGTTGCTTGTGTTGTTAGAATAAAGGGATCACTCTTATACCAGCACCTTGCAATGTTGATGCTTTTGAAGTGGCCATCATATTTGACAAAAGAGTCTCTCTTCTTCTTGCTACCAAGCTCAAACCAGTCACAGCGAAATAAGACAACCAAGCGATGGATGCCTCCACTAGAGTTGTACTGCAACTCTATGATGCTTCTCAGCTCACCATAGAAGTCAATGTTCTCACGATCATGTGACCCCTCAGTGATGATTCCACTATTCTGTGTCTTCCTTTTTTCCTCGTGGTCAACGGTGTGGTACCGGACACCGTCAGCAATGCATGTTGAATACACTCTCACTCGCTTATCCGGTAAGCATGCCAAAGCAAATAGATCATCACTGACCTTCTTCTCCTCATGCAACTTTCCAATCTGCACAAATAAACCAGTTAGCAACAATGGTATTTAACAGTTGGTGAATAACACAGAAAACATAAAACATGTGGCTAAAGATCTCACATGATTCTTAAACCATTTAGCAAATCCCTTGGCAAGCCTTTTATCAACATTGATTTGGCTTTCTTCCTGATTGAACTCTTCCTTGCATTTCCTGCAATGCCAACAAAACACGTGAATTAAAACAATAGGCTGGTGCCAACCCAAGCAAAAAAATATAACGAGTGCACAAGATATATCGTACTTGATCTATGGTAGAACCTCGGCGCAATTGCTGAGCACATACCAAACCATCTTGTCATACTCATCACCAGCCTCCAAGTATTGTGAGGCTCCAAGAAAGTTCACACCATGGTTGAAAACAGAGACATTCACCACTTTGCGAATCAGACCGCTCTCTATTTCTGCCCGGCCGGTTCCATCTTGTTTCCACATCGCCAAAGTATCTAGAGCAAAAAGTCAAGCACTCGTCAACGACATATGCTTCAGCAATCGAACCTTCAGGTCTTGCCGTGTTTCGCACATAACGCTTACAAGTAAGCAGCCTTCTTTCGATTGGGTACATCCAACTGTATTGCACAGGGCCTCTAAGCATTGCCCCTTTTGGTAAGTGCACCGCCAAATGGACCATCACGGTGAAGAAAGCTGGAGGGAAAATCTTCTCGAGCTTGCAAAGAATAATTGAGATTTCTTTTTCAAGTCTTTCCAGAACAGTTAACTTGAGTGTTTTGCAGCACAGTTCTCTAAAGAAATTTCCCAGCTCAGCAACCGCTTCATATATATCCTTGTCCATGATTCCTCGGAGGCCCGCCGGTAAAATCCTTTGGAGGAGGATGTGACAATCATGGGTTTTCAGTACTGAAAGCTTGAATCCATCAGAAGTAACACACTTTGCTAGGTTAGCAGCATAACCATCTGGAAATCTCACCGCTCTTAGGAATTCACAGAATGCAAGCTTTTGTTCTTTACTCATTGTATACCATGCTCGTGGCATTTCAAATGAATCTTCATCTTCATTGTGCTGTAGATGCAAATCTTCTCTTATGCCCATGTCCTCCAAATCAAGCCTAGAACTAACCATGTCCTTTGTCTTCCCTTCAATGTTCAGAAACATCCCTAGCAGATTCTCGCATATGTTTTTCTCAATGTGCATTACATCGAGATTATGCCTTAATTTCAGATCAACCCAGTATGGCAGGTCCCACAAACAAGACCTCCGGTCCCAACATTGACCTTCCTCACGCTTTCTTTTCTTCGCAAGCTTTCCTGGTCTCACATCTTTCACCTTTTCAAGTTGCTGCTCCAGCTCTTCTTTAGTGAATTCAGCTGGCTTGTCACGGGTTTCATTCTCACCATTAAAATCTTTGCTTCTTCTCCAGCGATGGTATCGGGGAAGAAAGCAGCGGTGCCCAATATAGGAGATCTTGCTCCTTATTCTCTTTGAGCAAGGGTCTTTGTCACAATGGACACAGGCCTGATAACCCGCTGTGATCCTCCCAGACAGAGTGCGCAGCGCCGGGAAATCATGGATGGACCATATGATTGCAGCACGTAGATTGAACTTTTCTTCCGGACTCAAGGCATCGTATGTAGGTACACCAATCCAGAGCTAGAGCAGTTCTTCTACTAGGGGCTCCATAAAGACATCAAAATCCTTTCCTGGAGACTCTGGACCCGGGATAAGCAACGACATCACGAAGTTGGACTGATCCATGCATGCCCATGGTGGCAGGTTGTACGGCACCACAAAAACGGGCCACATGCTATAAGATGTGCTCATGTTCCCAAACGGATTAAAGCCATATGTGGCAATGCCTTGTTTTATGTTCCTTGGATCTGCAGCAAAATCTTCATGTTTACTGTCAAACTCTTTCCATGCCTCTCTGTCCGCTGGATGGCTCAGCTCATTGTCCATAGGTTGCCGCTTCAGCTTGTGCCATTGTACCTCCAGCGATGATTTCTTCAAGATAAACATCTGCTGCATCCTTGGTATCAACGGAAAGTGCCTCAGTACCTTCTCCGGTATTGACTTTGTCCCATCAACATCTTTCCACCTAGAGGCATTGCATTTTGGATAGTTGTCATGCTTCGCTAAATCCTTCCGGAACAAGACACAGTTATTTGGGCACACATGTATTGAAACATAACCTAGCCCCAGCCTGCGGATTATGCTCAATGCTTCATCATAAGACCTGGGAACACAGCTATCAAGGAATTGCAAGCTCAAAAGGCGAAGTATTGCATTGAATGCAGCATTGCTAATCCGGTAGAAAGACTTGATATGGAGTAACTTCACGGTGAAGGTAAATCTTGAAAATTTACCCCCTTCATGAGCTGCGCGCTTCGCCTCCTCTAACACCTCAGCAAACATCGACTTCTGTCCATCAGCACGATCTTCAGCATCGTACAGATCCTTCAATAGGTCAGGAATTCTGTCATCTTCATGCCCATCCTGTTCCTCCAAACCAACATTATCTCGCAAAACCTTTTCCATAAAATCAATGCCAGCATCACCACCACCCATCATATGAGGGGCCTGTGTATCAGCTTCAAAATGTTGAGGTTGTCCGTCTAAAGGTTCTCCATGATATATCCATCTATCATATGTGCTGGCCATCCCATTAAGAAGCAGATGATCTTCCACTCTTCCTTGAGCCATTCTTGAACGGTTGAGGCATTCGCAGCATGGGCAAGGAATGTGAGCATCGTTGGCAAAATTTGCCCGAACAAATGCCATGAAATCATCAACTCCTTTCATATGTTCTTTCGAAAACTTTCTAACTCCTTTTCTAATCCAGCTTCTGTCCATCTGCCAAAGACAACAAATTGTTGCAACTTAGCAAATCAATCTAAGTGCATCAACATTAATTAATGAAAATGGATGGCAGTAATGGCACGCAACTTTATATGCTAACTACCTAACCACAACATTCAGCTATTTCCAATTTCTCACTACTTTAGTCCAGTTCACATGGTTTACTGATTTCACATGGGAGCAATAAAAAGTAGTTCACAGGAATTACAGATTTCACATGGGAGAAAAGAAAAGCTAACAAAAACCTGCTAGTTCACAAAAAAACAGAGGTGGTTTACAAAGAACTACTGTGGTTAAACCACCAACAATAACAACATATGCTGCCACAAAGAACTATTGTGGTTAAACCACCAACAATAACAGCACTTCAAATTTACATGAATGACATTTCCAAGATTGCATCAAATCTACATCAATGAGATTTTCCCTAGTTTCCATCAAGTCTACATCAATATTGATGTTCTTTAACAGATTTGAGGCTGAAATTTCAGAGGTGAAACATCAAATCTACATCAACTCCCTTCATATTTTCCAAGTTTACATCAAATCTACATCAACCCCAGGATCCTATTTCAGGGAAAGTCCAACTTGGTGGACAAAATAAATCAGCATTCAATACTTACTCATGGCATGAATCAGTCAAATGGATCAGGATCCTGTTTACTCAGCATTCATTATTTACTCATGGATAAAATAAATCAGGAATTTAGAAGGATCCTGTTTCAGGGAAAGACCAACTTGAGCTCTGTTCTATTGATTGCTGACAACATAATTCACCGCTAACAATTGACTGAATTCCAAAAGAATTCTTAATAATTTCATCAACAACACTTCTCCTAACAATTTCATCAACAGAAATTCTCTTCACAATTTCTACCAAATTCATCAATGCCATTTCCAAGAGATTTTTCCAAGCTTACAACAAACCTACATCAAATCAGTGCGTGTGTGGAGATTCTCCTAACAAATATACATCAAATCAATGACATGAACAGAGAAGAGAGGGGGAGAGGAGAGGGGGGAGGAGAGGGGTGCATACGTGGGCGAGGTCTGCTTGCAGCGGCGGCAGCGGCGAGTCCCCCATGCTCGGCAGCGGCGAGTCCCCCATGCGTGGGCGAGGCGAGCGGCGAGGTCGCCGTTCCTGTCGTGGTCGAGGCAAGCGGCCCCTGCACCACCACCGCTGGTCACCGCCCCCGCCCCTGCCTCGCCTCCGCCCCCGCTGGTTGCTTCCGCTGCGAGGCCATGGGCGAGGTCGTGGGCAAGGCAAGCGGCCCCTGCCCTCGTCCGCTACCCCCGCTGGTTGCTTCCGCCTGCCGCCCGCCGGCCCCGCCCTCGTCCGCCGGCCCCTGCTGGTTGCTTCCGCCCGCCGCCCGCCGCCACCTGGTCGGAAGACCTAAAAAACGCTAAGTGTTGCTCTGTTCGATGCCACCTGGTCGGAAGGTCCCACTTGTCACTGATACGAGAGAGCCGTGGTTTTATATAATGTATAGGTAAATTCCCATATATGAGCAACGGTCCCTCTCTAGCCCAGCGGTAGCGAACGAGCGAAGCCAACGCCAGGTCGTGGGTTCGAGTCCCAGCTCGCGCATCTTTTTTGGGTAAATTAAGCGCTCGGCCCCGCCTGTCTGTTGAATATTAACATTTAAGCAAAAATGACACCTAGACAATGACACATAAGCGAGGTTGCTGAGGTGGCTGCCTAATCATCCTAATGCATTCCAACTCAAGTGTAGTGACCATTTATATTGGTCGTTATCAGCTAGGTGTGAGGCAGTGGACAGAGCTGCCTGCTTTACGACCATTTCCTCTAATGAAATTACGACCTTTCTGACCAAAATGGTCGTTATGGTTTAGGGTTTGGAGCCCCCCAAACAGCTTTTGACCAGTTGGTCTAAAATGGTCATAAATTTATGACCAATTCTTCCAGGGTCATTGACAGAAGGTCACAAGTTGACATATTTCTTGTAGTGAACAATTTTTTTTCCAACGCTCACCAAGATCAATCTAGGAGATGAACATCTACGAGAGAAGAGATTGGATCTACATACCCTTGTAGATCGCTAAGTGGAAGCATTAAGAAATGCGGTTGATGTAGTCGAACGTCTTCACGATCCAATCACGATCCGTCCCGCGAACTCCCGATCCAAGTGCCGAACGGACGGCACCTCCGCGTTCAACACACGTACGACTTGATGACGCCTTCACCTCCTCGATCCAGCAAGCGATGGTGAAGTAGTATCTTGAGTCCTCTGGCAGCACGACGGCGTGGTGGCGGTGGTGGTGGAGAAATCTCGGCAGAGCTTCGCTAAGCACTACGGAGAAGAAGATGGCTACGAGGGAGAGGGAGAGCAGCGCCGTGGCATAGATGGGGTGCGGCTGCCCTCCCTCTACCTCTATATATAGGGGGAAGGGAGGAGGAGGGGGCGCCCTAGGGTTTCCCCTAGGGGGGCGGCGGCCACAAGGGAAACCCTAGATGGGTTTTGGGTGGCCCCCCTAGGTGCCTTGCCCCCCAAGCAAGGGGGAGGCAGCCCTGGGGGGCGCACCAACCCTCCTGGCCTCGTAGGATGAGGAGAGGGGGGTGCACAACCCCTTAGTGGGCTGGTGTGCCCCCTCCTCTAGGCCCATGAGGCACCCCAACACTTGCCAGGGCCCCCCGAAACCCCTTTCGGTCATCCTGGTCATCACCCGATGCCCCTGGAACACTTCCGGACTCCGATACCCTTCGTCCTATATATCGATCTTCACCTCCGGACCACTCCGGAGCTACTCGTCATGTCCGGGATCTCATCCGGGACTCCGAACAACCTTCGGTAACCACCATAATGACTCAACTATACTTATATCGTCACCAAACGTTAAGTATGTAGACCCTGCGGGTTCGAGAACTATGCAGACATGACCGAGACACCTTTACGGTCAATAACCAATAGCGGGACCTGGATGCCCATATTGGTTCCTACATATTCTACGAAGATCTTATTGGCCGAACCTCGATGTCAAGGATTCAGCTAATCCCGTATGCAGTTCCCTTTGTCTATCGGTATGTTACTTTCCCGAGATTCATTCGTCGGTATCTCCATACCTAGTTCAATCTCGTTACCGGCAAGTCTCTTTACTCGTTCCGTAATACAAGATCCTGTGGCTAACCCATTAGTCACATTGCTTGCAATCTCATTGTGATACTGTATTACCGAGAGGGCCCAGAGATACCTCTCCGTCATACGGAGTGACAAATCCCAGTCTTGATCCATGCCAACTCAACAGACACCCTCGGAGATACCTGTAGAGAACCTTTATAGTCATCCAGTTACGTTGCGATGTTTGGTACACACAAGGTATTCCTCCGGTGTCAGTGAGTTGCATGGTCTCATGGTCATAGGAACATATACTTGACATGCAAAAAACGATAGCAATAAACTTGATACAATCATATGCTACGTTCATAGTTTGGGTCTTGTCCATCACATCATTCTTCTAATGATGTGATCCCGTTATCAAATAACAACTCATGTCCATGGCTAGGAAACAATAGCCATCTTTGATCAACGAGCTAGTTCGGTAGAGGCTCACTAGGGACATGCTGTTGTCTATGTATCCACACATGCATTTGAGTTTCCGGTCAATACAATTATAGCATGGATAATAAACGATTATCATGAACATGGAAATATAATAATAACCACTTTATTATTGCCTCTAGGGCATATTTCCAACAGGTTTTGCTTTCGCGAGAGGCACAGTTGTGATTTCGCAAGAGGCACGGGCGTGCCTCTTTCGGAAAGGGAAAAAACCCGTGCTCCCGGTTCGGTTTTTTGTCTGGTTTTTTTGTCCGGTTTTTTCATGAAAAAAAAGTTCGTCAAAACCTATCAACAATGGATGTAGTTTTGAAGATCTCGACGTGAGGAATCTAACGGTGAAAACGATTCGAGATTTGGACGCATGGTTTAAGAGATAAAACGTTTTGAATAAACGGATGTACGAAAAAAGGGAAAACTCCTCATTGCGAAGATCACTCCCACCTTCTCAGGTTGCGACAAGTGGCAGCGCCACTTGTCGCAACCTGAGAAGGTGGGAGTGATCTTCGCAATGAGTACTCCTTAATTAGTGATTTTGCAAATAGCCACGCTCAGAGCCTTCAGGCAGGGTTTATGTGTAATGGGCCGCTAGGGCACTTGGGCGATACGTGCCACTCTGTATTGAGCAATTTTCTTTTGTTAGCTTTTTGTTTGTTCGGTTTTTCGGTCAGTTTTCTTGCACAAAACCGGCTATTTGAACTTTTTAGGACCTTAAATATATAAGAGCCTATTTAAATTAAAAAGGAAATACTTGAAAAATTTATTCATTTATTAAAAAAGTTTAGTCTGAATTAAAAAAGTTCAACCATGTATTATAAAAGTGTTTCGTGAAAATTAAGGAAAATTTTCAATGTATATTACAAAAATATTTCAATATGTATTTTAAGAAATTCAGAATATATTACAAAAAGCGCTCACCATATGTTAAAAAGTTCTTCAGTTTGTATTGAAAACTATTCACAAATATTACAAAAATGTCCACTCTAAACTTTAAAATGTTTAGTTTGGATTTGAAAAATGTTCATCCTATATTACAAAAAATCTTCTTAGTAGTAAAGAAAATTTTAACAAATAAAAAGTGCAAAAATTTTAAAACCGAAAAAGACAAACCTGATGAAAATAAAAAAACTGAAGAAAAAAAACAGAAAATAGAGAAAAAAGAGCAGTGACCCACAGACATAAACCAGAACTGAGCCAACCCACCTCGGCCCACCCGCGAGTGTATCCTTGTATATTTGCCATCTGCGCGTTTGAAATAGGATCCACCATTCTTAGCATAGATAATAGATGGGCCCACCCACGAGTGTATCCTTGTATATTTGCCATCTGCGTGTGTCAAATAGGATCCACCATTCTTATAGAATAGATAACAGATTTTTTTTTTGAGAAATTATAGAAGATAATAGATGGCGCGCAATTTGTCCGCGGCGATTATATCTCGCATTAAGCAAGTTAGAAGGATCTCTCACTGAGGGACTTTGACTCGTGTAGCAACTGGGCCGGTCCAGAAAAGTGGAGAAAAAGGGAGCGAAACCGGGGATTGAACCCAGGTCTCGTGGACAGTTGCTAGCGATGCTAGCCACTGGGTCTGGATCGAGTTCATGATCACAATGTAGGGCGCGACCTACTTCAGGTAAAAGAGTCAGTTTTCTTCACCGTTTTTTTACATCGGCTTTCTTCGTTTCTTTCCCTATTTTCACTGGGTTTTTTCTTTGTGTTTTTCTTGGTTTTCATTTTCTAATTTCTTCTCTATTTTTTTGTTTTTTTATGTTTCTTTTGGTTTTCACTCTACACTTTTCGTATATGTCAAGAACATTTTTCTAATACATGTTTAACATTTTTTCAATAGAAATTTAACATCTTTTGAATACATGGTCAACATTTTTTTCTGCCTGATAATCTAGTGATTGAGTGGTGAAAGGATCCCAACACACTATGCCAGGTCAAACCGCCTATGCATCCAATCGATGGCACAGACAAATAGCACAGAAACAGGGAGTCCCTCTACGGCAACCCTCGATGACGATGAATGGGGTCATATAATGCGCCATTGACTAGAACTCTAGTGTTTTCATATATAGTCACAGACATAACCATGCTCTCCATTTTTGACTGAACCCTCTAGCAGCAAGAAATTATAAAAGAAATTCCAAAGTAAATGGGTTGAAAGCTTTCAATATGTCCAATTTGAGGAACAAAGCTAGACTTTTTTTTCCAGATGTAGTGTCTTTCCCAAGCTCTTAACATACACAAAGCTGTCGTCAATGCATCTCCCTCTAATAAAAGCACTCTGCAAGATTCAGTCAGTGCGTCATTGGTTGCAACATTGCAGCAAGAATCCTATATATTAGTTTCACAAACCCATGGATAAATCTAGTTGACTGACAACTGCCAAGGGAGTAGCATCTTCGACCTTGGGGATGAGAATCAGAGTTGCCACATTGAGATTGAAGAGACCTTGGGAGTTAAGAAGCTAGAACTGCAGTAGTGCATCCACGACATCCTATTTAATAATCCCTTAACAACATTGGTAGAATTTAGCAGAGAATCCATTGTGGCCCGGTGTTTTTTACAGATGTATCTGTAATAGTACATCTTTAAACTCCTATACTCCGTGAAAGAATCATCAATGGTTACAGTGTTAATTTGAAGAATCATCAATGGTATCGGTTTTTTGACTTTTTCCAGTCGATGGACAATTTTCGGTTAGCAGAAAGCCCCGGTTTTCCTTTTTTCATATTCTTTACTTTTTACAAATTCGATGATTTTTCTGAAATGTGATGATTTTTTTTTTCAAATTTGATGAACTTCTTTTTTTTTCAAATTTGATGAACTAATTTTCAAAATCCATGAACTTTTTCTTAGATCGGTGAACTTTTCTTAAAATTGATGAACTCTTTTTTAGATTAAATGTTTTTTTTCAAAATTGATGAACTTTTTTTAAAATCCATGAACTTTTTTCAAATTCATGAACTTTTAATTTTTTTAGAAGTCAATGGTCAACAGGATCAAAATGGTCAACTGTCTAACATGACAGAGGTTAAAAGCCAGCTGTTTTTTTAGCACAAGAAAATTGAAGCAGAAACGAACGATCGAAGCATAACCAATGAACGACTGAACCAGTGGGCTTTTTAGATAGAGTGAATTCCGGTTTTTACCCCCTATGTTGACAATTTTGACAGTAATTACCCCATTTAGTGGGATTTCATCCGTTTTACCCCCTTTTGCAAAAGTGCTGCCACAATTTACCCTGTTTAAAATTTTGTGAGCATTCTAACAAATGGGTCCCAATTGTGAAGTCCAACTAGCATTCCACATCGGTGGGTTTTTTCCTGATGGTTTTTCTGCACGACGAACCGCATCGCCCTAGCTTCTCCTGACCGTCCAGGCTCGATATGATCGCACCAGTGCGGCTCGGGAAACATATACTAATTCTCTACGGGTCAACATATTTGCTACCACGGAAAAGGATAATTCTAAAACACCACTTACCTAGTTCATGCTTGACTAGGTATTCATATATTTACGTGCATTAGAGTTAGTGAAGTAGTATATTTACACCACTTTTAATCTGATCCATAGAATCATGCATACTTCGCATAGGATAATACTAAAAAAATATACATGATTTCAGATAATATCAGTAACCATTTCTCCTATAATTTATTCAATGGGAACATGCCACGCTGATCAAGTATAGTCATCTCATCACAATACTTCTTCAAACCGGAAACGAGTAGCCTAAACCTATCTAATATGCATCCCAAAATGAGTGAAAATCTAGCCACTAAAAACCTAACCACCAGGGGTGAGAAATAGAGGATGCGTCCATGCATGGGAGGGGAGAAGATTGCCGGCTGCCGCTTGCTCTGACAATCGCCGGCGGCTAATCCTTGAAGTCTTGCCTGCAGCTCGACGCCTACGTTGCCCTACCCCCTCCTAACGAATGAGGTAGTGGTTTTGGGCCAGACTAGGGCAGGATCGTGCGTGTGATGCATGCCATGGATAATGGAGGCCGGTGTGGTGTGGCCCGACCTGGGCAACTTGGCCATCCGGCGAGCTGCTCTTGTGCGATCATATCGAGCCTGACCGGTCGGGAGAAGCTAGGCGATGTGGTTCGCCGTACAAACCGTCTTGATGTGGCATATGCTAGGTGGACCCGTCGGTCAAAACGATCGTAAATTTTAAACAGGGTAAATTGTGGCAATACTTTTGCTAAATGGGGTAAAACGGATGAAATCCCCTTAAATGGGGTAATTAGTGTCAAAAATGACAAAATAGAGGGTAAAAAACGGAATTCACTCTTTTAGATACGGCCCACTTAGACGGGGTAGTGGACGGGACAATGCTACATCTACGTAATCTCTCTTACGTAGTTAACGTAATAGCCAGATGGCAATTTGTGATTGGAGTCAGCGGGAAGGTGGAGCTCACCCTAGTTAAAATCAGAGAGGGGGGGGGGGGGGGGGCTAGAATTATTGTGGGAAGGTTACGTTTAGCCTTCGTAAGTGTAGCATTATTGGCAGTGAACGTCAATTTGAAGAGTGGGCGCTTAAGGCGCCCATTAGGAGCTCCCATTTAGGCTGGTCATAGTGGGGAGTATCATATATTAGTATCATGCATATGATATTAGTGTATGATACTACATCTGTAGTGCATAGTATTATATATTAGTATCATAGGTGGTTTTATTTATTGCCATGCATGATACATAGTAGTATAACATTTAT
Source organism: Thinopyrum elongatum (assembly GCA_011799875.1). NCBI lineage: Eukaryota > Viridiplantae > Streptophyta > Magnoliopsida > Poales > Poaceae > Thinopyrum > Thinopyrum elongatum. Next base: position 430,549,534 of record CM022297.1, read on the forward strand.
TATGATACGGTATCTACCTATGTTACTATAACCCCCTCTCTCTTTTTTAATTGTCTGCCACATAAACATGTTTACGAGTCCCAAATGCATGATACCGTTTATGTTACCCCACTATGGCCAGCTTTAGGAGGTCTCCTCGCGGAGCCACACTGATCCTGGAGGGCAATCTCGGCGCCAGCCCCGTCCACATTAGCCCCAACCACGCATGACGCATCTACTATCATATAGACACCAAAAGGTAAACGTAGGCGGAAATACATGTATATTGAAGGCAACATTTGATTCGATGTAGAACAACCGCTACCGTCTCACTGCACCCCCATGCACATTCCGCGCAGAAAGCTAATCAACCCATTACTTTTGAAGATATCGCCGAACTATCAACAAAAAGGTATAGCTCCCCGTAAAAAAAAAGTATAGTTTTGAAGATCACGGCACGAATACCATAATGCTGAAAACAATGGTTTAACAGCTCAACAATCGCTTCAATTGTACAGTATTTCCATTTGAGGAAACCCTGAAAAACCCGGGTTGGGTTCTTTAGCATTTCCGATGAGTAGTTATATCTAGTTCTCCTACTTACTTCTATCACGCTCGCATTATCACCCGCGTCGTGGCCTCGTAGCATACGGGCACCACACGAATCAGCTGGATGGAACATGCAGCGCCATTCCTCTCGGCCGGCAGCTCCTTGGAGCGGAGCAGCAGTCCCCCACTCGAATCTTTGTCGTTGCAGCTCAACGGATTATACATACTAGCGAACTAGTACTAGCAAGTTCGCAGACACGACGATCCCCTAATCATATCTACTCGGAATCGGAAGGTGGCATCTCCCTGTCGATCGCGCACCGGAATTGCCGCGTCCAGGCAAGCAGGGCAGAGAAGCAGGCGGAGCGGCCGGCCGGCCACATGCACATGCCATGCCCAGCCCGCCAGCCGATCAGCTGCAACTCACAACGTTGATTAGAACACAAGAATCCAGAATCTGCAGTGGCCACCGTTCACGCGACGGCTCACTGGCCGATCAGAGTTCATCATCTCCACGAGGCTGCCTGCCCCCATGTGGCGACGATGCCTTTTCCGTGCTGGTGCCCCCTCCTACCTATCTTTAGCTACCCCCCACGCACGCATGCATGCACATATCGCCAACGTTCTGGGCCATGCGTCCGGGGGGTCGGTAGCCACGGCGGCTGGCCTCGCCTGCCTGGCCCTGGGCGGTGATTGATACGAGCGTGGCGAGTGGCGACGCCGGTCCCGAATAATTGCGGGAGAGCTGCCTGTCCCTGCCCGAATCCTTCCTGCCGCACATGCGCCAATGATCAACCAGTTTCTAGCTGCTGCTCAGTTAGTTAACTGCTCGGTCGCTACGTTTTGCTCGTTTTGGCAAGCTTTCAGGTGAAAAACCTCAGCCGGAAGGAACGTTCTTCCAATGATTACAAGCAGTAGTACTCTCTCCATTCCTAAATATTTGTCTTTCTAGAGATTTCAATAAGTGATTACATACGGAGCAAAATGAGTGAATCTACACTCTAAAATATGTCTATATACACCCGTATGTGATAGTCCATTTGAAATCTCTAAAAAGACAAATATTTAGGAACGGAGGGAGTAGTACACTAATACTCCCTTCGTCCCATAATATAAAAGTGTTTTTGAAACTAGTGTAGCGTAAAAAATGCTCTTATATTGGGGACGGAGGGAGTACTAGTTAATTCTTACTCCCTTCGTTTGACACTCACTAGTTCTTATGGTTGTGATTATACTTAATTAGAGGAAATGTGATGCAGGGGCTGTGTTGTACTGACGTGCCCCTCCCCTGGCTGGCGTCCGTATGTACATGTATGCTGTGCGGCCTTTATGATGGCGTAGCGCTTGCGTGCGATGGAGGGGTGCAGTGCAGGGAGGGAAAAACTGGTGGTGTGATGAGCAGGGCCGAGGCGAGGCTGTACTTGGACTCTACTGCCCGGACAAATCTGATGGATGGCTACGGACGAACGGCAGGCGACGAGCAGACCGCCACCGGTACTATACTGCTTCAAGCAAACGGAACGAGAGTACACGTTTATTTGAGAGAGAGAGAGAGAGAGAGAGAGAGAGAGGTATATACTTGACTTGTGTGCAGAAAAAAGGTTTCCTTTTCTTTTCTCTGTTCGAATTTGCTTCAAGGAACCACATGGCAGGTCCTACTGGTTAGTAGTGGCTACAGCGAAAGGAAGGCAGGCTGGTGGCTGCACAGCACCTCGTCTCTGGATAACTCTGAAGAACGTTTCTTCACGCTACACAGAGGGCAGCGCAGCGACCATTCGTCTTCAAGGATTTAATTAAGCTGCTTTATCCATCCAAAATAACCAGCAATTCCTTACAACATAGATTGCTTTTTCACCATTTTCTTTTAAAAAAATCGCCCACTTGCAACGCGATTCATTAAAAAAAAGTAGAAGATAGTTGTCGGGTTAATTTACGAAAAATCAGATGAAAACTGTTACAGCATGCCCGCAAGACACACACCCCTCGATCCACCTGACTATCCAAAAGACGCGCACACTCTGCCGAAAAGAGGAAACACTATCAAGATTGCCTGTAAAATTGTCGTCGTCATCACTTCTGTTTGAGCAAATGACTTCGACTCCCCTGCGCGGACGACCCATCAAGAGCCTTCACAGGAGAAAGAAGCACACCTTGTAACAACATAGCCTGACATACCCGTCACACGACAACGCGTCAACCTGCGACATTACAACTCCGACTTCACACCTAGGGACATACGCCAGACGTTCGGCGACGAAGGCATGCCGCGACCCTGCTCCTCTTACTACCACCATCATTGCCGCACGAGTCACACACGATCCACCACTATCTTGGTTTTCACTCTTAATAATTACGAGTGTGATTGATGTTTAGGCACCCCCTATAATTTTGGAAAATGCGGACTTTTCCTGTGTGTGGTTGATGCTCTAAACACGTGAACATGCAGAACCCATTGATCCATCATCCATATAATGCAATGCCATATCATGTGAACTTAGCTTGAAAGATGCGCGTCCTCCCTGAAATCGCGAGCACGAACGTAGGTACGTACGCAAACCTACGGGTGATGCACGAGTATCATCTCCATTTCCGCGAACCACCAGTAGGTGGCATTGACTCTTGCCCTGAGGCCGGACTCAGACTTTGGCTCTTGATTGGAACTCGATAACAAATCCCACTCCGTGACTAGTAATAACTAAGCTGATGTGATGTAGTACATGTGTGCCTCGCCGCTGCCTGGCTGCCTGCATTATACGGTGGCCCGTGTACCTGCTACGGAAAGAGATTCCAGAAAAGGGCAAGCGACGACGACGAACCACCCATGGAGCCATGCAGCAACGGTGCAAGCAAGCTAAGCTAGGGTAGGGTAGCTCGGTAGCTGCTTCCGGAGCAGGAGAGGACAGCCCACCACATGCACGGCCCGGTGCTATAAAGTCTTGGCCGGCGGTTCCATTCACCAGCACAGGCAGCAGCTAGCATAGCCCGCAAGCTTCTTCCTGATTAATACTCCAGTTGCTTGGCCATCGATCGTCGTCCTCGCATTGCCTAGCCGAGAAGGAAGCAGGGATATTTGGCTTCTGGAGTGGAGGATGGCGTCGAAGGCTGTGATGGTGGCGGTGCTGCTCGCGGCGGTGGCGGCGACGTGCGCACGGGCGCAGCTGCACGAGAAGTTCTACGGCGAGTCGTGCCCCAGCGTGGAGGACGTCGTGAGGAAGGAGATGGTGCGCGCGCTCTCCCTGGCGCCCAGCCTCGCCGGGCCGCTCCTCCGGATGCACTTCCACGACTGCTTCGTCAGGGTAAGCTACACTTGCATGCATGTAGTGTACCCTCATTGCCCCGTCGTGTGCAGTGCAGTGCAGTGGCCTGACCACCGTGAGTCCGTGAATGCAGGGGTGCGACGGCTCGGTTCTGCTGGACTCGGCCAACAAGACGGCGGAGAAGGACGCGAAGCCGAACCAGACGCTCCGTGGCTTCGACTTCGTCGAGAAGGTGAAGGCCGCCGTGGAGAAGGCCTGCCCCGACACCGTCTCCTGCGCCGACATACTCGCCCTCATGGCCAGGGACGCAGTCTGGCTGGTGAGTAGAGTACCGAACACTACAATACTAAGCAAATTTGCCAATGACACGCGGTTAGGTACGTCCGTACGTGTGGAAGCTGAATTCTCAATGCTGCTCGATCATGGTTTTTTCCAGAGCAAGGGCCCATTCTGGGAAGTTCCTTTGGGCCGGCGAGACGGCAGCGTGTCCATCTCCAACGAGACCAACCAGCTGCCACCCCCGACCGCTAACTTCACCGTGCTCACCCAGCTCTTCGCCGCCAAGAACCTCGACGCCAAGGACCTCGTCGTCCTCTCCGCCGGTCACACCATCGGGACGTCGCACTGCTTCTCCTTCTCCGACCGTCTCTACAACTTCACCGGCAGGGTCAACCCCACCGACATTGACCCCACACTGGAACCGCAGTACATGGCGAAGCTGAGGAACAAGTGCACCAGCCTCAACGACAACACCACGCTCGTGGAGATGGACCCCGGGAGCTTCAGGACCTTCGACCTCGCCTACTTCAAGAACGTCGTCAAGCGGAGGGGCCTCTTCCACTCCGACGGCGCGCTGCTCACCAACGCCTTCACCCGCGCCTACGTCGAGCGCCACGCCGGCGGCGGCTACAAGGAGGAGTTCTTCGCGGACTTCGCCGCCTCCATGATCAAGATGGGCAACGCCGACGTGCTCACCGGGAGCCAGGGTGAGATCAGGAAGAAGTGCAACGTGCCCAATCATTAACTAACTGTGGTAGAAAGGGCCGCAGTTCGCAGCTAGCATGACAACGGGTTGATGAGGCTTCTCATTTGTGACCATCCTTTTCCTTTTAGATTGCTTCCTCCCTCCTGATCTCTCACACACGCCCCACACCACACGCACCCCAGTTTTCACTTTATTGATTGATTGTTTTGTTTTGTGACATCCATGTAAAGTTTGCTCCAAGAACTCAGTCATAATAAACCTTGTTTTTTCCAGTGCAAGATACTCCACTGGGTCCCAAATAGCGTGACTACCTTTTTTTTTTAGAAACTTTCATTCTATTCATCTTCAATCATGACAGTACATAGAACAACATGGATAATAAAAATTACAGCCATGTTCGTGGACCACCTAGCCACGACTATAAGTACTGGAGCGAGCCGAAGGCGCGCCGCCATCATCGCCCCTCCCTCACTGGAGCCGGGCAAACCTTGTTGTAGTAGACAGTCGCGAAGTTGTCGTGCTAAGGCCTCATAGGACCAACGCACAAGAGCAGCAACCATCGCCGGTGAAGAAAATTGTAGATCAGAAGTATCAAACCTGTAAACACTCAAACGGAGACAAACGAAGGCCGGATCCAAACAGATCCACCGAAGACCAGCACCGACCGAATCCTGCGAGATCTGACGGAGACACACCTCCACACGCCCTTCGACGATGCTAGACGCACCATCAGGATGGGGATAGAGCGTGGGAGACATTATTCCTAATAAGGGACATCGCCGCCGCACACAGGCCCAACCAAGACGCTGAATCTAACAAGAACGAGAACAGGGTCCCTCCCGCCAGCGCGGGGGGGGGGGGGGGGGCGAGATCCTCCGACCTCCATGGCCCAGAGGCCATCGGAGATGGGGCAGACCGGCGGCGGCGCGGACGGGAGGAGAAGGGGCTTTTCTTATGGAGGAGGAAAGAGATTGGAAGTGTAAGGTTGAAGAGGCCTCTCTTTTGTGATCATACTTTTCTGTGTAGATTGCTTCCTTCATCCTCCCCCCCCCCCACGACATACACACACCCCAAATAACACACACTCCGGCTTTCATTGCATTGATTGATTGTTTTGTTACATCCATGTAAAGTTCCTCCACGAACTCAGCCATAATAAACCTTACACGATACTTATCTCTCACCCAAATATATGTCCTTTACTCGTTTTGGACATATAACATTGTTGAGTTATAGTTATGGAATAGAACGTCTGCCCAGCACGCTCTACGTGACCATGCAGAATCCATACAACAGTCGGGTGACCTTAGCCCAGGCTCCTGAAGGGTTTCTCTTTCCCTCTCATGAATGCAGCGGGTAGGACCCCTCCAAACTTCATCGACGAACCTGTGTATCCACCCCCCCTCTACTCAAGCGGGCAGTGGCGGGGTGGAGGATCCCGAAAAGTGCACTATGGAAGTGTTTTGTGTGGGGAGCAATTGCAGGTTCATTTGGAAAGGGTATGATGCATCCAGTTGGCTCCTAGATAACAAGGCTTCAGAGTCGAGCTATAATGGCTGGGGCTAGAAGTGTGAGAACGTTTCGTAAAAAAATTTGGTCACTTCACATGGGCTAGAACTGTAGGGTGTATTGTTTTGTTATATACATGTAAAGTTTCCTCCAAGAACACAATCATAATAAACCTTGTTTTTTCCATTGCAAGATACTCCACTGACTCCAAATAGTGTGACTATGGGTTGATGAGACTTCTCATTTGTACCAAATTTTCCTTGTAGATTGCTTCCTTCATCCTCCCCCTACCCCGACGACATACACACACCGTACACCACATGCGCTCCGGCCAGCTTTTACTTCATTGCTTAATTGTTTTGTTACATCCATGTAAAGTTTCCTCCAAGACCTCGATCATAAGGCGTTTTCTAGTGCTCCACGGTGTACAGGTGCTACGTAGCCATATAGGAGAAAAAGTGACGTCACAAAGCAATTAAAACAGACAAAGAGTACTTTGTTGACCCCATGAAGAAACAATGTCAAGCGCATGGACCTATGTAAAACACTTAAATGAAGGAAGTTTATCCTATGCATGCAAGGGTTTACTTGCTAAATATTTAAATGAAGGAAGCTTAGCTACAACAAGTTAAGCACCAATGCATTGAGGACTTTAGTTGCTAAACTCTTTCATGCACTTAGCTCATCTAAGTACTTGTGCATTGAAAGAGGCCTAATAAACCTTGCAAGATACTTCTCTATGTCCCAAATATATGATCTTTACTCATTTTAGACATTGTTGTTGAGTTCTAGTCATGGGAGGGAGGTCTGTCCAACACACCCTAGGTTGACTGACCTCCATCATCTATAGAGTCTAGTGACCTTAGCCCAGGCTCTTGAAGGGTTTCTTTTTCCCTCTCACGAATGTGGTGGCTAGGGCAGTCATCCCCTCAAAATTTTGTCGACAAGCCCATGGATCCATCTCCCCCTGCCTGCCACTTACGCGGCTGGTGGTGGGGAGGATCTAACTGCCTCGGCTCCGATTATTAGTCCAGGTTAGTTTTTTCTCTCGCAGGGGTGGTGTTCGGGCGGATGGCAGCACTTCATCTTCTTGATGGTCTTTCGGGCTCCTATCCTCATTGTGTTCGTCCATCAGGACGGAGTCGATGGAGCTCCGACGTAGATTCTTGTTGTCTTCTTCAGACGATGAGGTTAGGGTTTTTCTCGTGCGTGCGCGACGACAAGATTTTGTGCCAAGCACTTCAGATCATTCAAAGGTTAATGGTGATGACTGCGGATCTAGGGCGCTGGTCCTTGGGGCACATGCATGAAGATTTCCCATCTGTCATCGACAACGTCAAGCTGGCTCCGTTAAAAGAGCGGCCACAACGGCGCATTAGCGGCTCATTCTGGCTGGGGTCCTCGATGTGATTTTTTATGTTTGGGTGTCTTGTACATCTTATGAACCTTTATAATAGATTAGGGTCCTTTTCACAAAAAGCGACTACTACACATCGATCGGTTGACGCGCGGATCTGATTGGCTGCCTTCAGAGCTAGTAGGTCCACCACGCGACAACCATCTAATCTAGTATGCGTCTGCTAGCTGATGAGTGTTTTCAACATGAGTCATGTTGTGCTCTGATGTATGCAAAATGACCCATTGATGGCTCGGTATTTTGTCACTTTTATAATAGGGTTTTGATGTGGTTTTCAAAGGGTTTTCAATATTTCTCACCTCTTTCTAATGCTACTCCGTTGAGAAAGCAGACAACTTTCTTTACTATTGATGTGCAGGAATAAATATATTTGGAAGGAAACCAATCAAAATCTCAGTATTTAAAGCCATTTGGAGCAACTTTCATTTTGGGCGAAACTCCATCAAAGCATCCAGAGCGCAAGACGACACATGGTACGAGTGCGCCCACTTGTACCAGTGGTCATGCCACGCGGACATCCGCACCACCTCGTCTACACAAGCAAAGTTTGTGAAGGAAACTTCACAAGAATACGAAGGGAGCCGCCACGACCATATCTAGAACAGAGGGAGAAGAGACTCGGAGAAGAAGAACCATCAGAGATCCATTCCTTCTTGTTCATTCCATCTCCATTTCACTCATCGCAACACCACCATAGGGAGAGGAATTCCAAGTTGTTAGGATTTGTAACTCTAGTCATACTCATCTCGAGATCAAGACTTGTTTAATCATTCATCTTATTGCGGATCTTTGTGATATTATTGACATGATTTCCCTTTATTTGATCACCGAATTGTTACATTATTCCCCTCTCATGCATGAGTAATTCCCCTTAGGTGTGAGCATTGTTTGGGAAATCGGTAACTGGTAGCTGCTCGGTCGTCTTAGGAGTAGTGATTAATCGGTGAATCGGCCAATTAACTAGATTAATCGACCGACCATTAATGGATAATTTAAATAGGAACTTGCCAACATACACCTAGTTTTTATGTATTATACTATACTCTCATGCTCTCAGCTATGTAATATACCAAAATATGCTACTATTTGGTCAAAACCTAGCTATTGAGGAGCGAGAGGGCGATGGGAGGGGTTACGGAGCAAAACATTTGGGCTTTGTTTGCCCACAAGTTAATGGGTCAATAATGATTAATCAGCCTAACAACCGATTAATTGGTCCGACAGGCCAATTAATCAGCCTGACAAGTTAACTCGATGAATAGGTGCTATTCGATTCGGCTACCCTACAGGTAGTGATTAACTGGCATGTTAACTGATTAATCAGACGAATTCTTGAACAGTGGGTGTGAGAGATCTAGGGGGATTGGTGAGATTCATTTGTGCCTATTCTATATGTTGTCATTTATGGTAATAGTTATATGATTGTTTAGTAAGTTGTTTATCTGTGGTGCACGTAACGCGTATTGTCCAATTTAAGGACCCAATCAACATGATATGAAGACCTGCATAGGTAAAACATATTTTTTTAGTGAATTTGTGACCTCCAGGTGATAGGTTTTGATATCTATGAGGAGCAAAGACAATATAACATAATGGTGATCCATGAAACCTAATGTGTTGTTTTGGTCTTATGTCCTTAATTGCGGAATGACCATGTTATGGCAACATTGAAGCAGTACTATAGGGAAGAACAATTCCGGCATGGAGGAGTTCGACCATTCAAAGGTGAACCACCTAGAGAATAATCAATCTATGCGCTAGAATCACAATACATGGTAACTGGTATTACCACTAGTGGAGAAATGGCTAGCCACAACTTTTGTTGGTGGGGCGCCATTTCCCATCAACGTCAGCACTATTTATTTTAAAATAGTGCTGGCGTCGGCATATTTGGTACGACATTGATATAACATTGATATAACCTTAGTGTTGGCGCGCCCTGATGGGTTGTGCTCCCCTCGGAGCTCCCCTTAGGTACTTTCTTGGCCCAACAGGTGTCTTCTGGTCCAGAAAAATCCAAAAAAAGTTTCGCTGCATTTGGACTCCATTTGATATTGATTTCCTGCGATGTAAAAAACAAGCAAAAAACAGCAACTGGCACTTGGCACTATGTCAATAGGTTAGTCCCAAAAAATGATATAAAATGATTGTAAAACATCCAAGAATGATAATATAACAGCATGGAACAATCAAAAATTATAGATACGTTGGAGATGTATCAGCATCCCCAAGCTTAATTCCTGCTCGTCCTCGAGTAGGTAAATGATAAAAACAGAATTTTTGATGTGGAATGCTGCCTAACATGTTCATCACATATTCCTTTCTTTGTATCATGAACATTTGGACTTTTATATGGTTCAAAGCAATAGTCTAGTTTTGACATGAAGATTTCAATACTCAAGCATATCAACAAGCAACCATGTCTTTCAAAATATCAACGCTAAAGCAAGTTATCCCTAGCCCATTATGCTCAATCATTCATCCATTCATGAAACACACTCGCATATTAGCTACACCCAATGCTCAAGTACGATCATAGTGCCCCTTAGTTGGTGCTTTATAAGAGAATATGAAGACTCAAATAAAACTAAAAATTGCATAAAGTAAATAGAAAGGCCCTTCGTGGAGGGAAGTAGGGATTTGTAGAGGTGCCAGAGCTCAAAGCAAAAAAGATAGAGATAAAAACATTTTGGGAGGCATGCTTTTCCTGTTAACGAAAACGATCGAGTAGTTCCCAATACTTTCCATGCTAGATATATCATAGGCGGTTCCCAAATAGAAAATAATGTTTATTCCTTTTTCAACCATACTTTCACTTTCCATGGCTAGCCGTATCCACGGGTGCCTTCCATACCAACACTTTCCAAGGAATTTATTATTTGACAACATAAAGTAAATTCATTTTTCATTTCGGGACTGGGCATCCCTAATACCTTTGCCGTACTCTCGTGCAATGACAAGTGAATAAACACTCATCTTGAGAATAACACATCTAGCATGGAAATATATCAGTCACCCCCTACCGTTTCATGAGCGGTACGAGCACAAAAAAGAGAAATTATTTTGAAAATTAGAGATGGCACATACAAATTTGCTTAGAACGGCAAAAGAATACCGCATATAGGTAGGTATAGTGGACTCATGTGGCAAAAACTGGTTTAAAGGATTTTGGATGCACAAGTAGTGATCATACTTAGTGCAAATGAAGGCTAGCAAAAGATTGAGAAGCATCCAACCAAGAAACGAAAAATCTCATAAGCGAGCATTAAGCATAACTAACACCGAATAATGCACCACAAGTAGGATGTAATTTCATTGCATAACTATTGACTTTCGTGCTTGCATAGGGAATCACAAACCTTAACACCAATATTCTTACTAAAGCATAATTACTCATTAACATGACTCACATATCACTATCATCATATCTCAAAACTATTACAAAGAATCAAGTTTATTTTGTCCAATGATCTTTATGAAAGTTTTTATTATATCCTTCTTGAATATCTATCACTTTGGAACTAGTTTCATATGTTGCTTTTAATAAGCTCAAACAAATATAAGTGAAGAACATGAGCATTATATTTCTTTCTCTCAAATTAATCTAAGTGAAGCAAGAGAGCATTTCTTAAAATTTTTACTAAATCTCAAATAAATCTAAGTGAAGTATGAGAGCATTTCTTCAAAAATAATAAAGCAGACCGTGCTCAAAAAGATATAAGTGAAGCACTAGAGCAATTCCATAGTTCATAAAGATTTAAGTGAAGCATAGGAGCAAGCATACCATAATTTGGCTTTCCAAAATAGGTGTGTCCAGCAAGGATTCATGACTTAAAATAAAAAGCAAAACAAGAAAAGACTCATATCATACAAGACGCTCCAAGCAAAACTCATAATATGTGACGAATAAAAATATAGTTCCAAGTAAAATACCGATGGTTGTTAGAAGAAAGAGGGGATGCCACTCGGGGGCATCCCCAAGCTTAGTTTCTTGATACTTATTGAATATTATCTTGGTGTTCCTCGGGCATCCCCAAGTTTAGCCTTTTTCTAATCCTTATTCCTTCATCCATCGCGATCTCACCCAAAGCTTGAAAACTTCAATCACACAAAACTCAAGAAAACCTTCGTGAGATCCGTTAGTATAAGAAAGCAAATCACTACTTTAAGTACTGTTGCAAACCCATTCATATTTTATTTTTGCATTATATCTACTGTATTCCAACTTTTCTATGGCAAAAACTCTTCAAAGGAAATCATAGAATCATCAAAACAAGCACACAACACAAAGAAAACAGAATCTGTCAAAAACAGAACAATCTGTAGCAATCTGGATATTTCGAATACTACTGTAAATTCAAAACGTCTGAAAAATAAGGAAAACGTAGGCAATTTGTATATCAATCTTGTGTAAAAAATTCAGAATTTTATCATGCTTCTGTGATTTTCAACAATTCTGTGACTGGCGCACAAAGTTTCTGTTTTTCAACAAGATCAAATCAACTATCACCCAAATCATCCCAAAGGCTTTGCTAGGTACAAACACTAATTAAAACACAAAAAACATAATCATAATAGTAGCATAATTGTGCAAACACTCAAGAACAGAAAGAAAAAGACAACAGTAATTTTTATTCGTTGGGTTGCCTCCCAACAAGCGCTATCATTTTACGTCCCTAGCTAGGCATAATGCAAGGATCTAAGCGTTGTCATCTTTAGTTTCCAACTCTGCAATCAAACACTTGGAATTATTCAAAGATTTAGCATACAAATTTTCAATGACAATACTCCTAGGAACAAGTTTAAGGAATTCATTCTTGCACAAAGGATCTCTTATAACTTCAACAAAATCCGGGTGAATACTAATCATCTTAAGATCTTCTTTACTGTTATTGCTAGAAGTTGCTCCCTTGTTCTTAGTAACTTGAGTAATCTTGCCAATCTTTATGGGAGTTTTTCAATAGTTTTAGCGGAAGCAAAAGCCGTGCTTAGATTACTAAAGATTTCTTCTAGTTTATCAATCTGAGATGGGCTTTCTTCAATTCTTTCATGAATTATGGTCCCCTTTTCTTTTAACAACTTAAAAACTTCTCCCGCTTTTGACCCAAATTTAGTAGCAAAATTATGCATCTTTTTATCCAAGTTTTCAATATGTTCTTCGGTAACCATTTTCTTTTCAATAGCATCTAGTCTTTCCATAACATGCTCAAGAGTGAAAGTTGTTTCGTTAACCAAAAGAGGTGGTGATCCCACAAAATTTCCCATAGCATTAAAAGCATCTAGAGAAGGACACATCAAGAAATTACCACCAGTAGTCGTATCAAGGACGAATCTATACCAAGTGGTTATGCCCACATAAAAACAATGAAGAAGAACAACGGTACATTGCTAGCGAATAGATCTATTATGAGCATTAAAAATCCTGTACCAAGCCTCTTTTAGATTCTCCCCTCCCCTTTGTTTGAAATTAAGAACTTTGTTCTCGGGGGTGCATGCAATAGAGGAAGAGCTATCCATAACGTCAAAAGATGAAAACAAAGTTGCACACAGAACAGATCTGACGAGAAAATGGCGAACGAAAAAGAGGGCGAATAAAACGACAAATTTTTGTGAAGTGGGGGAGAGGAAAACGAGAGGCAAATGGCAAATAATGTAAATTGCAAGGAGATGAGATTTGTGATTAGGAACCTGGTAGATGTTGATGGTGTCTCCCCGGCAACGGCGCCAGAAATTCCTTTTGACGCGGCTTGAACTACGTCGGTATTTCCCCAAAGAGGAAGGGATGATGCAGCACAGCTACGGTAGGTATTTCCCTCAGTGATGAGACCAAGGTTATCGAACCAGTAGGAGAACCATGCAACACCACGTAAACAGCTCCTGCACACAAAGAACAAATACTTGCAACCCGACGTAAGAGAGGGGTTGTCAATCCCTCACGCGTAAAAAGATAGGTAAAATTGTAGTAGATTGGATAAATAGATCTCGCGGGAACGCAAGATAAAATAAATAAATAAAAATTGCAGCAAGATATTTTTGTATTTTTGGATTAATAGACCTGAAAATAAAAGAAAATAAAAATAAATTGCAAAGGCAAATATAATAAAGAAGAGACCCGAGGGCCATAGATTTCACTAGTGGCTTCTCTCGAGAAAAATAGCATACGGTGGGTAAACAAATTACTGTTGGGCAATTGATAGAACTTCAAATAATCATGACGATATCCAGGCAATGATCATTATATAGGAATCACGTCCAAGATTAATAGACCGACTCCTGCCTGCATCTACTACTATTACTGCACACATTGACCGCTATCCAGCATGCATCTAGTGTATTAAGTTCATGGAGAAACGGAGTAATGCAATAAGAATGATGACATGATGTAAACAAGATCTATTTATGTAGAAATAGACCCCATCTTGTTATCCTTAATAGCAACGATACATACGTGTCGGTTCCCCTTCTGTCATTGGGATCAAGCACCGTAAGATCGAACCCATCTCAAAGCACCTCTTCCCATGGCAAGAAAAATCGATCTAGTTGGCCTAACTAAACCAAAGATTCGAAGAAGAAATATGAGGCTATAAGTAATCATGCATATAAGAGATCAAAAGACTCAAATAACTTTCATGGATAAAAACATAGATCTGATCATAAACTCAAAGTTCATCGGATCCCAACAAACACACCGCAAAAAGAGTTACATCAAATAGATCTCCAAGAGACCATTGTATTGAGAATCAAAAGAGAGAGACGAAGCCAACTGGCTACTAACTACGGACCCGTAGGTGTACAATGAACTACTCACGCATCATCGGAGAGGCACCAATGAGGATGATGAACCCCTCCGTGATGGTGTCTGATACGTCCATTTTGCATCATGTTTACCTAGTGTTATTTATGATGTTTTTATGTATAACAGTGCTTTTTGGAGTAATTCTAATGCCTTTTCTCTCATAATATACAAGGTTCACACAAAGAGGGAGAATTACGGCAGCTGGAAATCTGGACTTGAAAAAGCCACGTCAGGCCACCTATTCTGCACAACTCCAAATGAGCTGAAACTTCACGGGGAATTTTTATGGAATATATGAAAAATACTGGAGCAAATAACTACCGGAGGGGGGCCACCTGGTGAGCACAAGACACCAGGGCGTGCCAGGCCCCCCAGGCGCGCCCTGGTGGGTTGTGCTCAGCCCAGCCCACCTCCGATGCCCATCTTCTGGTATATAAGTCATTTTGACCTAGAAAAAATAAGGAGATGACTTTCGGGATGAAGCGCCGCCGTCTCGAGGCGGAACTTGGGCAGGAGCACTTTTGCCCTTCGGCGGAGCGATTCTGCCGGGGGAACTTCCCTCCCGGAGGGGAAATCATCGTCGGCATCATCACCAACAACTCTCCCATCTTGGGGAGGGCAATCTCCATCAACATCTTGAACAACACCATCTGCTCTCAAACCCTAGTTCATCTCTTGTGTTCAATCTTTGTACCGGAACTAAAGATTGTTGCTTGTGGGTGACTAGTAGTGTTGATTACATCTTGTAGTTGATTACTATATGGTTTATTTGGTGGAAGATTATATGTTCAGATCCAATATGCTATTTAATACCCCTCTGATCTTGAGCATGATTATCATTTGTGAGTAGTTACTTTTGTTCTTGAGGTCACGGGAGAAATCATGTTGCAAGTAATCATGTGAACTTGATATGTGTTCGATATTTTGATAGTATGTATGTTGTGATTCCCTTAGTGGTGTCATGTGAACGTCAACTACATGACACATCACCATATTTGGGCCTAAGGGAATGCATTGTGGAGTAGTTATTAGATGATGGGTTGCGAGAGTGACAGAAGCTTAAACGCTAGTTTATGCGCTATTCCGTAAGGGTCCGATTGGATCCAAAAGTTTAATGCTATGGTTAGAATTTATTCTTAATACTTTTCTCGTAGCTGCGGATGGTTGCGAGGGGGTTAATCATAAGTAGGAGGTTTGTTCAAGTAAGAACAACACCTAAGCACCGGTCCACCCACATATCAAATTATCAAAGTAATGAACACGAATCGAACCAACATGATGAAAGTGACTAGATGAAATTCCCATGCACCCTCAAGAACGCTTTGCTTATCATAAGAGACCGTTTTGGCCTGTCCTTTGCCTCCAAAGGATTGGGCTACCTTGCTGCACTTTTGTTACCATTACAATTACTCGCTCATTACAAATTATCTTGCTATCAAACTACTCGGTACTTATAATTCCAGTGCTTGCAGACATTACCTTGCTGAAAACCACTTGTCATTTCCTTCTGCTCCTCGTTGGGATCGACATTCTTACTTATCGAAAGGACTACGATTGATCCCCTATACTTGCGGGTCATCAAGGCTCTTTGCTGGTGCCGTTGCCGGGGATTGAAGCGCTCTTGGTAAGTGGAAATTGGTAAGGAAAAATTATTACTAAGTGCTGAAATTTATTGTCACTTGTTACTATGGAAAACAATCCTTTGAGGGGTTTGTTCAGGGTATCTTCACCTCGACTGGAATCACAATTAGTTACCCCTCAACCTACTGCACCTACTGAAAATATTGAATATGAAATTCCTTCGGGTATGATAGAACAACTGCTAGCTAATCCTTATGCAGGAGATGGCACCGAACATCCTGATATGCACTTGATATATGTGGAAGAAATTTGTGGATTATTTTAGCTTGCAGGTTTACCCGGAGATGAAGCTAAGAAGAAGGTTTTCCCTTTATCTTCGAAGGGAAAATCATTGGCATGGTATAGGCTATGCGATGATATTGGATCTTGGAACTGGAATCGATTGAAATTGGAGTTCCACCAAAAAATTTATCCTATGCATCTAGTTCATCGTGATCGGAATTACATATATAATTTTTGGCCTCGTGAAGGAGAAAGTATCGCTCTATCTTGGGGGAGGCTTAAGTCAATGTTATATTCATGCCCCAATCATGAGCTCTCAAGAGAAATTATTATTCAGAATTTTTATGCTCGGCTTTCTCATGATGATCGATCCATGCTCGATACTTCTTGTACTAGTTCCTTTAGGAAGAAGAATATTGAATTCCGGTGGGATCTTTTAGAAAGAATTAAACGCAACTCTGAAGATTGGGAACTCGATGAAGGTAAAGAGTCAGGTATTAAGCTTAAGTTTGATTGTGTTAAATCTTTTATGAATACCGATGCTTTTCAAAAGTTTAGCACTAAATATGGACTTGACTCTTAGATAGTGGCCTCCTTTTGTGAATCATTTGCTACCCACGTTGATCTTCCTAAGGAGAAGTGGTTTAAATATCACCCACCTATTAAAGAAGAAACTAAAGAACCAGTAATAGCTAAAGATGAAACTATTATTTATAATGTTGATCGAGTTGTTCCTACTGCTTATATTGAAAAACCACCTTTCCCTGTTAGGATGAAGGAACATGCTAAAGTTTCAACTGTGGTCAATAAAAGTTATATTAGAACACCAAAACCAGCTAAACGAATCAAGGTAGAACCTAGTGTTGCCATGGTTAAGGATCTCCTGGTTGAAAATATAGATGGGCATGTTATTTACTTCTGTGGTGAAGCTTCTAGAATTGCCAAACCCGATGAAAAGGATAAACATAGACCCGTTGTTGGCATGCCCGTTGTCTCAGTTAAAATAGGAGATCACTGTTATCATGGTTTATGCGACATAGGTGCTAGCGTGAGTGCTATTCATTTTACCTTATATAAAGATATTATGAATGATATAGCACCCGCTGAAATAGAAGACATAGATGTTACTATTAAACTTGCTAACAGAGACACCATCACACCACTTGGGATTGTTAGAGATGTTGAAGTCTTGTGTGGGAAAATAAAATACCCTACTAATTTTCTTGTTCTTGGTTCCCCACAAGATGACTTTTGTCCTATTATCTTTGGTTGACCTTTCTTGAACACCATTAATGCTAAAATAGATTGTGAGAAACAAACTGTCGGTGTTAGTTTGGGTGATGAGTCTCATGAGTTTAATTTTTCCAAGTTTAGTAGACAGCATCATAATAAAGAATTGCCTAGTAAGGATAAAATTATTGGTCTTGCTTCTATTGCTGTACCCCCTACTGATCCTTTAGAACAATATCTGCTAGACCATGAAAATGATATACATATGCATGAAAGAAATGAAATATATAAGATTTTCTTTGAACAACGTCCTCTGCTTAAACACAATTTGCCTATTGAAACTCTAGGAGGTCCTCCTCCACCTAAAGGTGATCCTGTGTTTGAATTAAAACAATTGCCAGACACTTTGAAATATGCTTATCTCGATGAGAAGAAAATATAGATGGGAATGTTATTTACTTCTGTGAAGAAGCTGCTAGAATTGCCAAGCCTGATAAAAAGGATAAACATAGACCTGTTGTTGGCATGCATGTTGTCCCAGTTAAAATAGGAGATCACTGTTATCATGGTTTATGCGACATAGGTGCTAGCGTGAGTGCTATTCCATTTACCTTATATCAAGAAATTATGAATGACATAGCACCCGCAGAGATAGAAGACATAGATGTTACTATTAAACTTGCTAATAGAGATACTATATCACCAATTGGGATTGTTAGAGATGTTGAAGTCTTGTGTGGTAAAATAAAATACCCTACTGATTTTCTTGTTCTTGGTTACCCACAAGATGATTTTTGTCCCATTATGTTTGGTAGACCTTTCTTGAACACCGTTAATGCTAAAATAGATTGTGAGAAACAAATTGTCGGTGTTAGCTTTGGTGATGAGTCTCTTGAGTTTAATTTTTCCAAGTTTAGTAGAAAACCTCATAAAAAAGAATTGCCTAGTAAGGATGAAATAATTGGTCTTGCTTCTATTGATGTGCCTCCTACTGATCCTCTAGAACAATATCTGCTAGACCATGAAAATGATTTACATATGCATGAAAGAAATGAAATAGATAAGATTTTCTTTGAACAACGTCCTCTACTTAAACACAATTTGCCTATTGAAACTCTAGGAGGTCCTCCTCCACCTAAAGGTGATCCTGTGTTTGAATTAAAACAATTGCCAGACACTTTGAAATATGCTTATCTCGATGAGAAGAAGATATATCCTGTTATTATTAGTGCTAACCTTTCAGAACACGAAGAGGAAAGATTATTGAAAGTTCTAAGGAAGCACCGAGCTACTATTGGGTGTACTCTTGATGATTTAAAGGGCATTAGTCCCACTCTATGTCAGCACAAGATTAATATGGAACCTGATGCTAAACCCGCTGTTGATCACCAACGTCGGTTAAATCCAAAGATGAAAGAAGTGGTAAGAACGGAAATCTTAAAACTTCTAGAAGCAGGTATAATCTATCCTATAGCTGATAGTAGATGGGCAAGTCCTGTTCATTGTGTCCCTAAGAAAGGAGGTATTACTGTTGTTCCTAATGATAAGAATGAACTTATTCCACAAAGAATTGTTACAGGCTATAGAATGGTAATTGATTTTAGAAAATTAAACAAAGAAACTAGAAAAGATCATTACCCTCTGCCTTTTATTGATCAAATGCTAGAAAGATTGTCGAAGCACACACATTTTTTTGCTTCCTTGATGGATATTCTGGTTTTTCACAAATACTTATTTCTCAACCTGATCAAGAAAAGACCACTTTTACTTGTCCTTTTGGAACTTATGATTATAGACGTATGCCTTTTGGTTTATGCAATGCACCTGCTACCTTTCAAAGATGTATGGCTGCTATATTATCTGACTTCTATGAAAAGATTATTGAGGTTTTCATGGATGACTTTTCTGTTTATGGGAAGTCTTTTGATGATTGTTTAAGCAATCTTGATCGAGTTTTGCAGAGATGCGACCAAACAAATCTTGTCTTGAAATGGGAGAAGTGCCACTTTATGGTTAACGAAGGTATTGTTTTGGGCCATAAAATTTCTGAAAGAGGTATTGAGGTGGACAAAGCTAAGGTTGATGCAATTGAGAAAATGCCATGTCCTAAAGATATCAAAGGTATTCGTAGTTTCCTCGGTCATGTTGGTGTCTATAGGAGATTTATCAAAGACTTTTCTAAAATTTCTAGGCCTCTTACAAATCTTTTGCAAAAGGATATCCCTTTTGTTTTTTATGACGATTGTTTAGAAGCCTTCGAAACACTCAAGAAAGCCTTAATTTCTGCACCTATTGTTCAACCACCTAATTGGAACTTGCCTTTTGAAATTATATGTGATGCTAGTGATTATGCTGTTGGTGCTGTTCTAGTACAAAGAGTTGATAAGAAACTGAATGTTATTCACTACGCAAGTAAAACTCTAGACAGTGCACAAAGAAATTATGCTACCACTGAAAAAGAATTTCTAGCAGTGGTGTTTCCTTGTGATAAATTTAGATCCTATATTGTAGATTCAAAAGTAATTGTTCACACTGATCATGCTGCAATAAAGTATCTTATGGAAAAGAAAGATGCCAAACCTAGACTTATTCGATGGGTTCTCTTGCTACAATAATTTGATTTGCATATCACTGATAGAAAAGGAGCAGAAAACCCCGTGGCTGATAACTTGTCTAGGCTTGAAAATATTCTTGATGACCCACAACCTATTAATGATAGCTTTCCTGATGAACAATTAGCTGCAATAAATGTTTCTCATAACACTCCTTGGTATGCTGACTATGCTAATTATATTGTTGCTAAATACATACCACCTAGTTTCACATACCAACAAAGAAACAAATTCTTCTATGATTTAAGACATTACTTTTGGGATGACCCACATCTTTATAAAGAAGGAGTAGATGGTATTATTAGACGTTGTGTACCTGAGCATGAACAGGAACAAATCCTACGGAATGTCACTCCGAAGCCTATGGAGGGCATCATGCGGGAGATAGAACTGCTCACAAGGTATGGCAATATGGGTTTTATTGGCCTACTCTCTTCAAGGATGCTCGTAAGTTTGTCTTATCTTGTGATCAATGTCAAAGAATAGGTAATATCCGTAAGCGACAAGAAATGCCTATGAATTATTCACTTGCTGTTGAACCATTTGATGTTTGGGGATTTGATTACATGGGACCTTTTCCTTCCTCTAATGGGTATACTCATATTTGGGTTGCTGTTGATTATGTTACTAACTGGGTAGAAGCTATTCCAACTAGTAGTGCTGATCACAACACCTGTATTAAAATGCTTAAGGAAGTTATTTTCCCAAGGTTTGGAGTCCCTAGATATTTAATGACTGATGGTGGTTCACACTTTATTCATGGTGCTTTCCGTAAACTACTTGCTAAGTATGATGTTAACCATAGAATTGCATCACCGTATCATCCTCAGTCTAGTGGTCAAGTTGAACTTAGCAATAGAGAAATAAAATTGATTTTACAAAAGACTGTCAATAGGTCCCAGAAGAATTGGTCTAAGAAATTAGACGATGCACTTTGGGCTTATAGAACAACATATAAAAATCCTATGGGTATGTCTCCTTATAAAATGGTTTATGGAAAAGCTAGTCATTTGCCTCTTGAGTTAGAACATAAAGCTTATTGGGCAATTAAAGAACTCAACTATGATTTCAAACTTGCTGGTGAGAAGAGGTTATTTGATATTAGCTTATTAGATGAATGGAGAACCCAAGCTTATGAAAATGCCAAGCTATTTAAAGAAAAAGTCAAAAGATGGCATGATAAAAGAATCCAAAAGCGTGAGTTCAAAGTTGGAGAATATGTTCTTTTGTACAACTCTCGTTTCAGATTCTTTGCAGGAAAACTCCTCTCCAAATGGGAAGGACCCTATGTTATTGAGAAGGTTTATCGATCTGGAGCTATCAAAATAAATAATGCCGAAGGTACTAACCCGAAGGCTGTTAATGGGCAACGAATAACACATTATATCTCAGGTACGCCCATTAATGTTGAAAGCAATATTATCCAAACTATGACACCAAAAGAACACATAAAAGAAACCTTCCGGAACACTCCAGAATCGTGAAAAAAGCAGGTACGTGATACGGTAAGTAAACGGACTCGGAAAAATCTACAAAAATATTTTCTGTCCATTTTGGAATATAACAAAAATTAGGAAAATAAGAAACAACCAGGAAGGCACCCCTGGTGGGCACAAGACACCAGGGCGCGCCAGGTGGGTTGTGCCCACCTCGGGTACCTTCCAGACTCTGTTTTTCTTCCGTTTGCTTGTTTCTGAAGATAAAAAAAATCTTTATATACCCCCCGAACCTATTGACCTCCGTATCGCGGAGAAATCTTCTGTTTTCTTTTCTTGCTATTTTCTTGGCAGATCTGGAAATTATGTCATCCCAAGACTCAGAGGGTGAGAGCTATGTTGCTGATTATATCGCAAACCCTAAGGTTTATGGGGATGTGGAGCACTATAGCTACACTTCGGAGGATGATGAAGGCTATGATCCTAAAAGGGAGGAGGAGACGAGCTCAGATGAGGATGAAGCCCCATTGCCTCAACCTGGGGACATGCACGTTGAATTTAAGAAGTCGAGTCTTCCCAACAAAGCAAAGAAGCCGAAGATCCAGTTTATCCCCTTTCGTCTTTTGCAAGAAAACAAGCAAGATTTATGCAAAAATGTATTGGAGCTTGAGCAGGAGATCGGTGAATTGAAGGAGGAGAATTCCATTCTCAAGTGTAAGCTAAGGAAGAAGGACGAACCCTCTACATCATCACCACCACCTCCTTCTTCATCACCAAAAGAAAATTAATATCGGGTATGGGCACTCCCCTTGGCTTGAGCCAAGCTTGGGGGAGGTGCCCCGGTATCATATCACCTCCACTATCTTTTGCCTTTACTTTTCTTTGTTTGATTGATAGTTATCTTTTGCTTTAGATGGATAAAAGTTTAGTTCGATCCTTTCTTTTTGAGAGCTTTCTTAGTGATATATCCTTGTAATCGTGTGCGAGATATATAATAAAATTTATTTTGAGTTTTGCTTTCTTTACTTTCATGTTCAATAAAAAGAAAGGAAATAAATGAAAAAGACCATATGCTAATCTTATGGTAAGTAATGACATCACATAAGGAAAAGTATAAGTAGAAAATTTTATTGGAGATTGACAAACATAGCATTGGTCAATGATGCAATTCATGAAAGAATTAATAAGGGAAGAGAAGATTCACAAGCAAATACACTATCTTGGAAATCTTTTGTGATTGTGAGCCCCCATCAAAATATTATATGCCAAAATTGTTGACGTTAGACAGGGAAGACAACGTGATGGTTTATATTTGTTCATATGCACATAGAAGTTATATTGTTATAGATCCTTCAACATGTGGTGCTTGCCCCCTATCTTTGCTAGCCAAAATTCCGCACTAAGTAGAGATACTACTTGTGCATCCAAAAACCTTTAAACCCAAATCTTATTTTCAAGAGTCCACCATACATACCTAAGGATTGAGTAAGATCCTTCAAGTAAGTTGTCATCGGTGCAATAAGGCAATAAAAATTGCTTCTAAAAGTGTTAGATCATTTAGTGCAAAACAAAATTGAGCGTTGTATGAACTTGTGATGGCAAAGAATAAAAGTGACAGACTGCATAATAAAGGTTGCTATCATAAGGGGCAATATAACGTGACATTCTTTTGCACTAAGGGATTGATCATACAAACAAAAATCGCATGGCAACCTCTGCTTCCCTCTGCGAAGGGCCTATCTTTTACTTTTATGTATTTACTTTCATGCAGAGTCAAAGTTTTTCTCGATATTCCTTTTTATTTTTCTCTTTTGGCAAGCATCATGTGGTGAGGAAAGATCTAGGCACATATATCCAATTGGATATGGGTAGCATGAGTTATTATTGTTGACTTCACCCTTAAGGTGAATACGTTGGGAGGCAAAATTATAAGCCCCTATCTTTCTATGTGTCCGGTTGAAACATTTTGCTCTTGTGTATGCGGTGAGTGTTAGCAATCATAGAAGACTATATGATAGTTGAGTATGTGGACTTGCCTAAAAAGGCTCTGATACGTGACCCTTCTGAAAAGATGATGAATTGTAGTTGCAAAGTTGACTGAAAACATAGTTTGTTGGTTTCCAATAGAGTTTATGCTTTATACTTTGATGTTGTGATAAATTGTTACTTACTCATGAGAAGTCTATGATGAAAGTTCTATGATGAAAGTTTTATGCTTAAGTTTGTTACTGTTATAATAATTTACATGATGCTTCTATGTCCGTATTTTGTTTTTATCGACACCTCTCTCTCTAAGCATGTGGACATGTTTTTCGATTTCGGTTTTCACTTGAGGACAAGCAAGGTCTAAGCTTGGGGGAGTTGATACGTCCATTTTGCATCATGTTTACCTACTGTTATTTATGATGTCTTTATGTATAATAATGCTTTTTGGAGTAATTCTAATGCCTTTTCTCTCATAATATGCAAGGTTCACACAAAGAGGGAAAATTCCGGCAGCTGGAAATCTGGACTTGAAAAAGCTACGTCAGGCTACCTATTCTGCACAACTCCAAATGAGCTGAAGCTTCACGGGGAATTTTTATGGAATATATGAAAAATACTGGAGCAAATAACTACCAGAGGGGGGCCACCTGGTGAGCACAAGACACCAGGGCGCGCTAGGCCCCCCAGGCGTGCCCTGGCGGGTTGTGCTCAGCCTAGCCCACCTCCGGTACCCATCTTCTGGTATATAAGTCATTTTGACCTAGAAAAAATAAGGACAGGACTTTCGGGATGAAGCACCGCCGTCTCGAGGCGAAACTTGGGCAGGAGCAATTTTGCCCTCCGGCGGAGCGATTCTGTCGGGGGAACTTCCCTCCCGGAGGGGGAAATCATCGTCATCATCATCACCAACAACTCTCCCATCTTGGGGAGGGCAATCTCCATCAACATCTTGAACAGCACCATCTCCTCTCAAACCCTAGTTCATCTCTTGTGTTCAATCTTTGTACCGGAACTATAGATTGTTGCTTGTGGGTGACTAGTAGTGTTGATTGCATCTAGTAGTTGATTACTATATGGTTTATTTGGTGGAAGATTATATGTTCAGATCTAATATGCTATTTAATACCCCTCTGATCTTGAGCATGATTATCATTTGTGATTAGTTACTTTTGTTCTTGAGGTCACGGGAGAAATCATGTTGCAAGTAATCATGTGAACTTGATATGTGTTCGATATTTTGATAGTATGTGTGTTGTGATTCCCTTAGTGGTGTCATTTGAACGTCCACTACATGACACTTCACCATATTTGGGCCTAAGGGAATGCATTGTGGAGTAGTTATTAGATGATGGGTTGCGAGAGTGACAGAAGCTTAAACCCTAGTTTATGCGCTATTCCGTAAGGGACCGATTGGATCCAAAAGTTTAATGCTATGGTTAGAATTTATTCTTAATACTTTTCTCGTAGTTGCGGATGCTTGCGAGGGGGTTAATCATAAGTAGGAGGTTTGTTCAAGTAAGAACAACACCTAAGCACTGGTCCACCTACATATAAAATTATCAAAGTAGCGAACACAAATCGAACCAACATGATGAAAGTGACTAGATGAAATTTCCGTGTACCCTCAAGAACGCTTTGCTTATCATAAAAGACCATTTTGGCCTGTCCTTTGCCTCAAAAGGATTGGGCTACCTTGGTGCACTTTTGTTACCGTTACCATTACTTGCTCGTTACAAATTATCTTGCTATCAAACTACTCGCTACTTATAATTTCAGTGCTTGCAGACATTACCTTGCTGAAAACCACTTGTCATTTCCTTCTGCTCCTTGTTGGGATCGACATTCTTACTTATCGAAAGGACTATGATTGATCCCCTATACTTGTGGGTCATCAGTGTCTAGATTGGATCTGGTGGTTCTGGAACTTGCGGCGACTGGAATTGATTTTCGTCGACTCCCTTAGGGTTTCTGGAATATTGGGGTACTTATAGAGCAAAGAGGCGGTGCGGGAGGCCACCGAGGTGGGCACAACCCACCTGGGCGCGCCTGGGTGCTCGCCTCGAAGCTCCCCTCAGGTACTTTCTTGGCCCAACAGGTGTCTTCTGGTCCAGAAAAAATCCACAAAAAATTTCGCTCTGTTTGGACTCCGTTTGGTATTGATTTCCTGCGATGTAAAAAACAAGCAAAAAATAGCAACAGGCACTTAGCACTATGTCAATAGGTTAGTCCCAAAAAATGATATAAAATGATTGTAAAACATCCAAGAATGATAATATAACAGCATGGAACAATAAAAAATTATAGATACGTTGGAGATGTATCACGCCCCCTGCCTTGTGGGCACCCCATGACTCCCCTGACTTAATTCTTTCGCCTATATATTCACATATGTTCCCAAACCACCAGAAGCATCCACGAAAAGACTTTTCCACCGCCGCAACCTTCTGTACCCGTGAGATCCAATCTAGGACCTTTTTCGGCACCCTGCCGGAGGGGGATTCTACCACGGAGGGCTTCTACATCGACCCTATCTCCCTTCCAATGAAGCGTGAGTAGTTTACCCCAGACCTACGGGTCCATAGCTAGTAGCTAGATGGCTTCTTCTCTCTCTTTGATTCTCAATACCATGTTCTCCTCGATGTTCTTGGAAATCTATCCGATGTAATATTCTTTTACGGTGTGTTTGTCAAGATCCGATGAATTGTGGATTTATGATCATCTTATCTATAAATATTATTTCAATCTTCTCTCAATTCTTATATGCATGATTTTATATCTTTGTAATTCTCTTCGAACTATCGATTCGGTTTGGCCAACTAGATTGGTTTTTCTTGCAATGGGAGAAGTGCTTAGCTTTGGGTTCAAACTTGTGGTGTCCTTTCCCAGTGATAGTAGGGGCAGCAAGGCACGTATTGTATTGTTAAAAAGATGGGGTTTCAATCATGTTGCTAGAGTTAATTCCTCTACATCATGTCATCTTACTTAATGCGTTACTCTATTCTTCATGAACTTAATACTCTAGATGCAGGGAGGAGTCGGCCGATGTGTGGAGTAATAGTAGTAGATGCAGAATCGTTTTGGTCTACTTGACACAGACATGATGCCTATATTCATGATCATTGCCTTAGATATCGTCATAACTTTGCGCTTTTCTATCAATTGCTCGACATTAATTTGTTCACCCACCGTATTATTTGCTATCTTGAGAGAAGCCTCTAGTGAAACCTATGGCCCCCGGGTCTATTTTCCATCATATAAGTTTCCGATCTACTATTTTGCAATCTTTTACTTTCTGTTCCATAAAACAAAAATATTTACTTTATCGTTTGTTTAGTTTCATCTATCTCTATCAGATCACACTTTTGCAAGTAACCGTGAAGGGATTGACAACCCCTTTATCGCGTTGGGTGCAAGTTGTTTGATTGTTTGTGCAGGTATTAGGTGATTTGTGCATTGTCTCCTACTGGATTGATACCTTGGTTCTAAAACTGAGGGAAACACTTATCTCTACTTTGCTGCATCACCCTTTCCTCCTCAAGGGAAAAACCAACGCAAGCTCAAGAAGTAGCAGGAAGAATTTCTAGCGCCGTTTCCGGGGAGATCTACGCCAAGTCAATACATACCAAGTACCCATCATAAACTCTCATCTCTTGCATTACATTATTCG
The DNA here is from genome assembly GCA_011799875.1 of Thinopyrum elongatum. NCBI lineage: Eukaryota > Viridiplantae > Streptophyta > Magnoliopsida > Poales > Poaceae > Thinopyrum > Thinopyrum elongatum. The sequence goes on from CM022297.1 coordinate 430,576,820, forward strand.
CCATTCACCTCCCATTTTCCTCTCCCTCACTTCTAAAACGATTTTCGAAAATATTTGCCTTTTCTTCGCCCTTCCTTCGTTTATCTTCTTCGTTCGCTTTTTGTGCGCCCGTGCATTAGATCGTTTGCCTTGCTTTCATGGCTAGTCCTCCCATCGTTGTTAGCACTCCCGATAATGAAGTCCTCAATTTTAAACAAAGGGAGGGAGAAAATTTAAAAGATGCTTGGTAGAGAATTTTCAATGCTCAGAATAGATCTACTCGAAAGCAATCTACTGCCGTTCTTCTTTGCAATTTTTATGTGGGCATTACTCCTTGGAATAGATATGTTCTAGATACCATTACCGGGGGGAATTTCTCGGGGAGCCATACTTTTGATTCTTACAATGCTATGATAGATTTGTTAGGCCCACCACCTCTTTTGATCAATGGAACTGTTTTAACCTTGGAACATGTGATGCAAAGGCTTGATATTATTGAGAATAAAATTGCCACCCGTAGAGTTGATTGAAAATTTGGATAAAATGATTCATAATTAGATTATTCAATATGGATCTAAGGTAGGAGTTACTTTAAAGAATCTTAGAGAAAAGGAACCCATATTTATTGAAAAGATAGATCAAGATTCTACTAGAATTGGCAAACTAGAAGATATTATAACCAACTTGGGTTCCACTTTTTCCTCTGTTAAAACTACTCAAAATCTTCATCCTACTAAGATTGCCAAGTGTACTTACATTCCTAAGAATAAGGGTGAATCTTCTAGTAAAGAAAATGAAGATCTTAAAACAATAAGTGTTCACCCCAATTTTTTTGATATTATTAAGGAACCAATTGCCAAGAGCGAATATCTTGATTTCTTGCCTAGGAGTTTGATCATTGCTAAAACCAAAGAATCTCCTAAGGATTATAAGTGTGCAATTGAAGAATTGCATACCAAAGATGACAATACCTAGATCTATTCGTGTTTTTATGCCTAGCTTGGGGCGTTAAACAATAGCGCTTGTTGGGAGGCAAACCAATTTTATTTTTGTGTTTTTTGTTTTGCTACTGTTCTTGAATAAATTACACATTATTACCTCTGTAGTAATTGTGTTTTGGTGTTTTAATTAGTGTTTGTGCCAAGTAAGACCTTTGGGATAGCTTACGGTGATAGTTGATTTGATTTTGCTGAAAAACAGAAACTTTTGTGCTCAGTCCCAGAATTGTTAAAAATCATAGAAGTGCGATAAAATACTTATTATTTTTGCACAAGATTGATATACAAATTTCCCCTGTTGTCCTAATTTTTAGAATATTTGGAGTTACAGAAGTATTCGAGAGTTACAGATTACTACAGACTGTTCTGTTTTTGACAAATTCTATTTTCTATGTGTTGTTTGCTTATTTTGATGAATCTATGGGTAGTATCGGGGGGTATGAACCATGGAAAAGTTGGAATAAAGTAGATATTACACCAATATAAATAAATAAAGAGTTCACAACAGTACCAAAAGTGGTGATTTATTTTCTTATACTAATAGAGCTTATGAGATTTTCTGTTGAGTTTTGTGTTGTGAAGTTTTCAAGTTTTGGGTAAGGATTTGATGGACTATGGAATAAGGAGTGGCAAGAGCCTAATCTTGGGGATGCCCAAGGCACCCCAAGGTAATATGCAAGGACAACCAAGAGCCTAAGCTTGGGGATGCCCCGGAAGGCATCCCCTCTTTCGTCTTCGTCTATCGGTAACTTTCCTTGAGGCTATATTTTTATTCACCACATGATATGTATTTTTCTTGGAGCGTCTTGTATGATATGAGTCTTTGCTTTTTAGTTTGCCACAATCATCCTTGCTGTACACACCTTTTGAGAGGGACTTTCATGAATCTTGATTTATTAGAATACTCTATGTGCTTCACTTATATCTTTTGAGCTAGGCAATTTTGCTCTAGTGCTTCACTTATATCTTTTAGACTACGGCGGTGGCTTTATTTTATAGAAATTATTGAACTCTCATGCTTTACTTATATTATTTTGAGAGTCTCTAAACAGCATGGTAATTTTCTTTGGTTATAAATTTAGTCCTAATATGATAGACATCCAAGAGGGATATAATAAAAACTTTCATATAAAGTGCATTGAATACTATGAGAATTTGATTCTTTATGATTGTTTTGAGATATAAAGATGGTGATATTAGAGTCATGCTAGTGAGTAATTCTGGATTGTAGAAATTCTGGCATGCACGTATGGTGAACCGTTATGTGATGAAGTCGGAACATAATTTATTTATTGAGTGTCTTCCTTATGAGTGGCGGTCGGGGATGAGCGATGGTCTTTTCCTACCAATCTATCCCCCTAGGAGCATGTGCGTAGTACTTCGTTTCGATAACTAATAGATTTTTGCAATAAGTATGTGAGTTCTTTATGACTAATGTTGAGTCCATGGATTATACGCACTCTCACCCTTCCACCTTTGCTAGCCTCTCTAGTGCCGCGCAAATTTCACCGGTACCATACACCCACCATATAACTTCCTCAAAACAGCCACCATACCTACCTATTATGGCATTTCCATAGCCATTCCGAGATATATTTGAAGGAAATATGCCCTAGAGGCAATAATAAAGTTGTTATTTATATTTCCTTATATCATGATAAATGTTTATTATTCATGCTAGAATTGTATTAACCAGAAACTTAGTACAGGTGTGAATACATAGACAAAACAGAGTGTCCCTAGTATGCCTCTACTTGACTAGCTCGTTGATCAAAGATGGTTATGTTTCCTGACCATAGACATGTGTTGTCATTTGATGAACGGGATCACATCATTAAAGAATGATGTGATGGACAAGACCCATACGTTAGCTTAGCATAATGATCGTTAAGTTTTATTGCTATTGCTTTCTTCATGACTTATACGTATTCCTCTGACTATGAGATTATGCAACTCCCGAATACCGGAGGAACACCTTGTGTGCTATCAAACGTCACAACGTAACTGGGTGATTGTAAAGATGCTCTACAGGTGTCTCCGAAGGTGTTTGTTGGGTTGGCATAGATCAAGATTAGGATTTGTCACTTCGAGTATCGAAGAGGTATCTCTGGGCCCTCTCGGTAATGCACATCACTATAAGACTTGCAAGCAATGTGACTAATGAGTTAGTTGCGGGATGATACATTACGGAACGAGTAAAGAGACTTGCCGGTAACGAGATTGAACTAGGTATGATGATACCTACGATCGAATCTCGGGCAAGTAACATACCGATGACAAAGGGAATGACGTATGTTGTTATGCGGTTTGACCGATAAAAATCTTCGTAGAATATGTAGGAACCAATATGAGCATCTAGGTTCTGCTATTGGTTATTGACCGGAGATATGTCTCGGTCATGTCTACATAGTTCTCAAACCCGTAGGGTCCGCACGCTTAAAGTTTGATGACGATTTGTATTATGAGTTGTGTGTTTTGGTGACCAAAGTTTGTTTGGAGTCCCGGATGAGATCATGGACATGACGAGGAGTCTCGAAATGGTCGAGAGGTAAAGATTTATATATTGGAAGGTTATGTACGGACACCGAAATGGTTCCGAAGAGGTTTTGGGATTTTTCGGAGTACCGGGAGGTTACCGGAACCCCCCGGGAAAGTTAATGGGCCTCATGGGCCATAGTGGAGAGAGGGAGGCACGCCACAAGAGGTGGCGCGCGCCCCCCCATGGCCAATCCGAATTGGATAAGAGGTGGGGGCGCGGCCCCCCTTTCCTTCTCCCTCTCCCCCTCTTTCCCCTTTCACCTCTCCGTTGGAAGGAAGGGGGGGAGCCGAATCCTACTAGGAGTGGAGTCCTAGTAGGAGCGCGCCACCCCTAGGGCCGGCCACCTCCTCCTCCCCTCCTTTATAGACGGGGGCGGGGGGCACCCCAAAGGCACATCAATTGTTCTCTTAGCCGTGTGCGGTGTCCCCTCCACAGTTTACTCCTCCGGTCATAGCGTCGTAGTGCTTAGGCGAAGCCCTGCGCGGATCACATCACCATCACCGTCACCACGCCGTCGTGCTGACGGAACTCTCCCTCGACCCTCTGCTGGATCAAGAGTTCGAGGGACGTCATCGAGCTGAACGTGTGCTGAACTCGGAGGTGCCGTACGTTCGGTACTAGATTGGTTGGATCATGAAGACGTTCGACTACGTCATCCACGTTAACCTAACGCTTCCGCTTTCGGTCTACGAGGGTACGTGGACACACTCTCCCCCTCTCGTTGCTATGCATCTCCTAGATAGATCGTTTGTGAGCGTAGGAATTTTTTTGAAATTGCATGCTACGTTCCCCAACAGTGGCATCAGAGCCAGGTCTATGCATAGATGATATGCACGAGTAGAACACAAAGAGTTGTGGGCGATAATAGTCATACTGCTTACCACCAACATCTTACTTTGATTCGGTGGTATTGTTGGATGAAGCAGCCCGGACCAACATTACATGACCATGTTCATGAGACCGGTTCTATCGACGTGCTTCGCACACAGGTGGCTGGCGGGTGTCTGTTTCTCCAACTTTAGTTGAATCGAGTTTGACTACGGCCGGTCCTTCTTGAAGGTTAAAACACCACACTTGACGAAAAATTGTTGTGGTTTTGATGCGTAGGTAAGAACGGTTCTCACTAGAAGCCCGTAGCAGCCACGTAAAACTTGCAACAACAAAGTAGAGGACGTCTAACTTGTTTTTGCAGGGCATGTTGTGATGTGATATTGTCGGGACCCCAATCCTAGGTCACACGGATCTAGCATGTAACACATCATATCACTTTGCGGCCTCACGCACGGTATTCCCATGGGTGCCACCTTACCTGGCCCGGGACCGTTTGCGCCTTTTGGCTCACGTATATGATAGTGCCGCTAGCATCCATATGACAAAGAACCCGGGCCGACATGACTAGTCATAAACCCAAGGTGGCGCTAACTTACAGGGACAGGCATACATGACCCAGCAACGAACATGTCGATCAACAGCGTATGAACCCAAGTCGTAGCAAGCTACAAGGACTTAAAGGAACAACGTTTGACATTTCCCCGAAGGGACAGACACATGAACGAAGAAGTACACATGCCGGCCAGCCTAAGTGTTCCGTAGCAGTAGCAAGCTACCATGGCTCAGTGGAAGCACTAGGAGACATTTCCCGGAAAGAGAGGCTACCAAGAATAAACAACTAGGTTGTCAGATCCCACACATACCAAGCATTTCATTAACATACACACAATATGCTCGATATGTGCAAATACGACATGGCATCACAACAAAACTCTACGACTCAAAGTATTTATTCATTAGGCTCCGAGGAGCCAGATATTACAAACAAGGGTCAGATGACCCAGCATACAAAGCATACAAGCAACGGAAGCATAAAATGTTTGAGTACAGACAACTACAAATGAAAAAGGCTGAGAAGCCTGACTATCTACAAGACCCTCCCAAGGGTACAAGATCGTGCTGAGATAACAAGCTAAACGTCGAAGTCCACGCGGAACTACTAGTGAGACTGAAGTCTCCCTGCAAAAACATAAATTAAGCAAACGTGAGTACAAATGTACCCAGCAAGACTTACATCAGAACTAGCTACATATGCATCAGTATGAACAAAGGGCTGGTGGAGTTTAACTTCAGCAAACCAGCTTTGACTCAGTGGCTATCCTGAACTACGACTGTTGGTAACTCTTTTGAGGTGGCGCACACGAGTCCACATATTCACCATATCAATACACCACTATGGATCCGCTCCCGTCTCCCTACGAGAAGGCCATCCATAGCACTCACGCTTATCTTGCGCATTTTAGAGTATCCACTTTCACTTGTCTATGAACTGTATAAGCAACCCAGTAGTCCTTTACCGCGGACGCGGCTATTCGAATAGATCATGTTAACCCTACAGGGGTGTACATCTTCACACATGCTCTCGCCACTTACCGCCATGTACACGTCATGTATCTTGGCAACCTTCAAGTGGAAGCCTGGCGAGGGTGTCGGCCACGACCTGACTAACCATGCAAGTCTCTAGTCCAGGTTTATCGCTTATTCGGGTTCCATCCGCAAGGAGATCCGGCCGGGGTTTCACTCACAGCCCCAAACGACGTGTGCAGGGTTCACAAGCCCACCAAACGGGTGCGACTTGGTACACCGGGCCACGGTGCCTAGTCTGTCCCAAGCCCACCTGTAACGGGTGCCACTTGGTAGACTACTAACACAACCTACAAACCCCAGAAACTAGTTGCAACTCCTGGATAGAGATCGAGGCGATTAATAAGCCGAGATGGGTCGAGTTAACGGAACCCAATGTGTGGTAGTAACTGTCTTGGATCACAGACACAGAACTCAGTTCCTGAGGACAGTTTCAATGAGACAACCCACCATGCACTCCTACATGGCCTCTCACCGCTACCTTTACCAAATCATGTTCACACACTTAGCTCTCAACAGTAGGACATGATGACCACATTCCAATTCATCCCCGATGAATCAGACCTGACACAACTCTAAGCAATAGCAGGCATAACAAGCAAGCATGAATGAGTAGGCACATCATGGATCAAACAACTTCTACTCATGCTAGTGGGTTTCAACTATTTACTGTGGCAAAGACAGGTCATGCAGAGGAAAGGGGTTCAACTACCGCAGCATGTAACAATTGAATCGTTGTTGTCCTAATGCAGTAAAAGAGAGCAGGAGCGAGAGAGTGGGATTGTATCGGAATGAACAAGGGGGTTTGCTTGCCTGGCACTTCTGAAGATAATAATAGCTCTTCATCGGTGTCATCGATCACATCGTCGGAGCAACGTCTACTGAGAGGGGACAATTACCGGCAACAGAGAGGAAACACAATCAATGCAATGCAACAATATGATGCATGAAGGTGACATGGCAATATGCTATTGATTGAGCTAATGCAACTAGAAACCAGATTAAATGAAGTTGGTTTGAACCAAGGGTTCAAATTCAAACTCCATATGTGTTTATTTAAATGCCAAACATTTGATTTGTCCTAGACAATAGCCATAAGTTGTTCTAACATGCATGAAAATGGTACAGATGGATAGATTGGATTTTTCTGATCATTTTTCATATATAAATTATTTCATTTGGAGTTACGGTTGATTTTCTATGATTTTTAGAAGTTTTGAACATTTTCTGAAATTTCCTGGATTAGTTTTAATCCAGAAAATCCTTTAGTGCATCAGCATGACGTCGCTGTAACGTCAGCAAGTCAACAGGGCCGGTCCAGGTCAAACCTGACTTGTAGGGCCCACTGGTCAGTGACACAGAGGCTAATTAAGTTTAGAAAATAAACTAAACTAATTTAACAGGGGCTGGCCCCACCTGTCATTGCCTCAGGGGAGGTCAAACCCCTGGTCAACAGGGCCTAACATGCTGGCGACAGCAGGTGCGGCGGAGGGCTTGGGTTTGGCCCTCCGGCGACCAAACTGACGGCCAGGGCCATCTACGTGACGAGGAGGCCCGGCCGCATCGAACGGTGCGAGCGGGAGGAGCCAGGGTGGAGCGAGCTCGCCGGACTCGAGCTCGTGGCGGCGGTCGGAGCTCGGGCACCGACGGGTTAGGCACTACGGCGCGTTCGAGACTGTAACATCCCAAATTTACAATTTGGAATGTTATACATAGGTCATCATATGCATATCATATTTTATTTGCATTTCGTTTGTGATCCTAGAAATCTTAAGCAACTCAAGGAACCACGGAGAGAGTTGGGGATTTCATTTATTTTCTTGTTTGAATTTTTTTCTCAAATTTGAAAAGAGGATCATTTTGGTTTTAATAATTTTTTCTCTCCAAAATATTTCCAATATCAAAAATAAAAGAGAGGAGATAAAATGACTTCTCCAAAAAAAAAGAAATATTGGAGGAAAAATGTTAAAATCAAATAAATAATTTTATTTGGATTCTATTGCTATTTTATTTGAATTAGAAAAAAAATATGCATTTTTGGCCAAAAAAATGTTCACTTTGTTCTAAATATTTTATTTAGAAGATGAAAATTGTTTTTGGCATTTTTTTTATTTTTTTAATATTTTATTAGGATTTTGCTTCGACGGAATTTATTTATTAAAAAAACACAAAGTCTCGCCCGACTAGGCCGAAGGCCCAGCCGAGCCAGGCCGCAGCCCACGTCGCCCCGCCACCTTCCTCCCGAGCGGGAGGAGTCCGCGCCGCCGCCGCCATTCGAGTCCGGCCGGGGCACGCCTCCCGAGGCCGACCCCGACCCGCCGCCCCCTCGCCCAAGTTGCCCCCCCTCAGGCCTTTAAAAGCCGGGACCCGACCCCCCCTCTCCTCCACACGCCCTCGCCGCCGCCACCAGCAGCAGTAGCAGCCGCCGCCGTCGCTGCCGCACGCGCCGCCGCCTGCGCCGCGCCGCCGCCCGCGCTAGCCGCCGCCGCCCCGCATCCCGCGCCGCCCGCGCTAGCCGCCGCCGGATCCCGCCGCCTCCGACCCACCGGTTTTTTTAAGAACCGGTAAAGACCGCCGAACCGTCGCCCCGGTTTTCTTTTCTATTTTTTTTCGTTAGATCGGTTTTCTTTTTTTTAGGGTTCGCTAATTAACGAACGTTCACCCGAACGTCTCTGTTAGTGAACATTTTCACCCGTTTGTCCCTGATAGCGAACGTTCGTTCGTTAGGTTTTTCTTTTTTCTGTTTTATTTTCGCCAGGGACCTATCCATGATTTTTTTTATCGCAGATTAGCCCCTGATTTTCAAACTCTCGCAACTTTTCAACCGTTCGTCCAAATCCAGTGAAACCAACGCCAAAATCTTCGTCTCGAACCCCTCTTTCTGTTTAATCAACATGAACATGGTTTTGACAACTTAAAATTTGGTTTCAAGCAGATTTGAGTTCGAAGTTCTTTCGACCGTAGTTTCAGTTCCGTAGCTCCGATTCATTTGATTCTTTTTGAAAATCGAAGCTTTTCAGTTGAACTTTCAGATTTGATCTTTCTCATCTGAGTTTTACCCTTTCATCTATGCTTGAGTGCTTATGTATGCTATTGTTTGTTTGCGATAGAATTCCCGGAGTGCGAAGCATGCTACTACGAGTCTCTAGGGTTTGCAGATCGTCAGCAAGGCAAGTAACACATTGATCATACTTCCTTATTACCCAGTTTTTATGCATTAGTTACAATCCTCAAACACTGCATGATTAGGATGTGTTTAACTTGTGGGTATTGGGAAGTAGATGATGAGGTAGAACCTATTGCCCTTTATTATCAAACCTTGGGTGTTACTTCTACGTTATGCTTATACTGCTATGCTATGCTCGTAGACGTGGTTTGGTTGAGTGTATCCATGACAGATGTGAGATTATTTATAAACTAAGGGTTTATTTAAGGTGGCTACTTTAACACACATCTGGGTGGATTGTTTGTGGGCACCTGGGGAATCCAGTGTTGTCCAAGGAGATCCCGGGGCATCCGTGTGATCATCCTATGGTTCGCCACCCAGGCTCAAAGGGATCATAAGATTATTTAAGATAGAAACTTCCGTGTGCAGCCACAAGCCATTATGGGCTCTGGCATAGTTGAGTATGTTGTGTGACCACTTTCAGTGGTAAACTAGCAGATGTAGGGGATGTAGGTGGTACGGTTTACCCGTCGAAAGAGTTAATGCTTCTGAAAGACTGTGTCTCGGTCATCCGTTTCTCAAACACCATGTAGTGCGAGAAATCCAACGGAGGAGATCGAGTCTTGTGGGGAAAAGTGCGCAAACCTCTGCAGAGTGTACAAACTAATCATGGTTAGCCGTGTCCCCGGTTATGGACATCTTGAGTATCGGGTTCTTGGATTATCATGTTGATCTCATCGCTCTTAATTAATGTTGCTGGGTTGTTAATTACTGTTTAATTGGGATTGAGATGGGGTTACCATTCTCAATGTTTATCAACTACCATGATAGTTAAATAAAATATATTCCTTTATTGTAGGGAAAAATTAGCTTTTCGCAAAATCATGTTAACCATAGAGCCTCCACCAGACATATATGCATGTAGTGATAGCATTTACTTTTTTCATTGCTCTACTGTGTTATTTTGCCAGCATATTCCATGTGCTGACCCGTTTCGGGCTGCAACATATCATGTTGCAGACTTTTCAGACGAAGAGTAAGGTGCGCTAGGTCTTTGACGTGCACTCAGCTATGCCGTTGGAGTTGATGGACTCATTTACCTTCGATGCTTCCGCTGTTATCTTATTTAGATGGCCTTAAGCCATATTATTGTAATAAGTTCTCTTTTGAGACATTCGATGTAATAAGTGTGTGATTGCACTCAGTTATAAATCCTTCAAGTACTGTGTGTGTCAGCATTACCGATCCAGGGATGACACTTATGCATAGAGATTTGACCGTTTGAGGTCAGATCGCTACAAAGATGGTATCAGAGCACACGCTGAATGTAAGACACGACCACTAAGAAAAGCCATAGGTCACTCTTCTCTACTCATTTCTGACTCTCCCCATCTTCTATTCTATAGATGACGGACTCAAGGAACAAGTTTGCACAACCGGATGAAGACACACCTTTTGGACGACACTTGAAGGAAGTTACTAGGTACTTGAACATCGGAATACCAAGCTTCACCGGGACCTACACCGCCACTGTACTAGAAGAGGAGCATTGGATGATTCGAGTTCAAGTTCCAGGAAAGACATTCACGCCAGTTACTGAGCCCATAGAGTTTTCCTTTGATGCACCAACCTGGAGTCTAGGAAAGAACATGGCAGCCCACATTGCCATGGGACGCATCGGCGAAGTTTATCACGAGGATATTAAGGACACCATCTACCAGATATGTGGGCGCCGAGATGAGCAATGGGAGATGACCAGCACCAGGAGGGACAGGTCCATTGCAGCTTTCATCCAGGAGTTAAACCAGCACATTCGTCGCCAGGAGAACCAAATGTGCGCAAGCATGATAGATTTGAAGAAGGTGATGACCAGGAACATGGAGCTAGAAGAGGAACTCAAGTCTACACGCGATGGATACGAGGAGGAAATCTCACTACTAGTGGAGAAGAATGACGACCTGACGATGAAGCTAGGAGCCTTCATGGGAGACCCAGCGCCAGGAGGAGATGACGACCATCCCGACGACATTCGTTCTGAAGACTACATCATCATCGACGACACCGAATCTGACCCCGACAGTAGTGATGATGATTATGAAGACGAAGCTGGAGCGGATATCATGGAGTCTTCCACCGATCCAAATTTCTAGATGACCACCATATTATCAGTAGTATTTTCCCCATGTTTATAGTAGTAGTCCGAGCACTTTTGTAACGGTAGTTAGATCGTTTGTATGCCCTTGTTTGAATTGAGTGGTGTGTTATGAATGTGTTTGTCTCATGTGCATATGGTAGTGATTTCTCACTAGACCTCACTCTATTCTAATCTCTTCCCTCTAAATCCATCAGATGCCTCCGAGACGTGACCCCGGTTTTGTCTTCCCACCGGAGCTCACTCAGTTGATCCAGCAGCAGAGTGCCCTGATGCAGCTACTAGTCCAGAACCAAGGCAACAACAACAACAACCCACCGCCACCACCTCCAGTTGACAACTTAGCTCGTTTTCTGAGGTTGCAACCGCCGGTGTTTTCCAGTAGCACCGAGCCGATTGTTGCTGATGACTGGCTACGCAGGATTGGAAGGGAGTTGACCACCGCAGGTTGCACAGATGCTGAGAAGGTGGGTTTTGCCGCACATCAATTGGATGGACCCGCAGCCTCATGGTGGGAGAATTACACAGCCACTTTCCCCATAGCCAATGTCACTTGGGAGCAGTTTCAGCAAGCATTCCGCACTGCACATGTCTCAGCAGGAGCTATGAGCAAGAAGAAGCGTGAGTTTCGCAACTTACGCCAGGGAAATCGTACTGTGGGGCAGTACGTGGATGAGTTCAGTAAGTTAGCTCGCTATGCCCCGGATGATATGGCCACAGATGCTGTGAAGCAGGAGAAGTTTATGGAAGGGCTGTATGATGAGCTGAGTATGCAGTTGATGGTGGCAACATTTGCTCACTACCAGGAGTTGGTAGACAGGGCTCTTATGATTGAAGGGAAGCAGCAGCAGATAGAAAGCCGCAAAAGGAAGTACGAACAAGGGAAGTATAACTCTGGAGCAACGCAGAAGCCTCGTTTTACTCCTAACCCGGGAGGATTTACCCATAACCATGGAGGACCCACTCACAATGGAGGAAGTTCCCATAACCACAGTGGTCCCAGGAATGGAAATTGGAATGGAGCAAGCAGTAACCAGAACCGTTCCAACCCAGCCACATCCGCCAAGAAGGATCTGAGCCATGTCACTTGTTACAAGTGCGGGAAGACTGGGCACTACGCCAACGATTGTTCTGAGCTGAAGAATGGCAATGGCAATGGAAGCTCTGGGAAGAAGCCCAATCCCTTCACCAGAGGTCAGGTGAACCACGTTAACGTGGAGGAGGTTGAGGAGCAGCCTGATGCAGTTATCGGTAAGTTTTTGGTTAAGTCATTTACCGCTCTCGTTCTTTTCGATACTGGTGCATCGCATTCATACATATCAAGGGGATTTGTGGACAAGTTTAAGTTACCCACCTTAGCCCTTAGGTCACCCATGTTAGTAAGTTCACCATGTGCAGAGTATATGGCCAGCCGATGGTGTGATCGGTTACCCTTAACCATTGGTAGCCATGTATTTCCCTCAGACCTAATAATTTTGGAGTCACAAGGATTGGATATAATACTAGGCATGGATTGGCTGTCGAAGTATGGAGGGAACATTGACTGTGCTAGTAGGTCAATTCTGCTCACCACCCCGGAGGGAAAAAGGATTAAGTATGTATCCAGGCATGCGCCGAAGAGGACACAAGTAAATTCCCTCTCAGGAGTTGTTCAGGAGGAAGTGCCTGTAGTGAAGGATTACCCGGATGTATTTTCAAAGGAACTACCAGGCATGCCGCCAGATCGAGACATTGAGTTTTTGATAGAGCTGTTGCCAGGCACCGAACCGATATCGAAAAGACCATACCGGATGCCCGCAAATGATCTGGAGGAAATTAAGAAGCAGATTAAGGAGTTATTGGAGAAAGGTTACATTCTACGAAGTTCATCACCATGGGGAGCCCCAGTGCTCTTGGTTGAGAAGAAGGATGGATCTTTGAGAATGGTTGTTGATTATCGTGCATTGAATGAAGTGACGATCAAGAACAAGTACCCACTACCAATGATCAACGATTTGTTTGACCAGATGCAAGGAGCTAAAGTATTCTCCAAGATCGATCTGCGATCAGGATACCACCAGCTGAAGATCCGAGAACAGGATATACCTAAGACAGCCTTCAACACAAGGTATGGGCTATATGAGTACACGGTTATGTCATTTGGATTGACTAACGCTCCTGCCTATTTCATGAGTATGATGAATAAGGTGTTCATGGAGTTCTTGGATAAGTTTGTTGTGGTGTTCATTGATGATATCTTGGTATACTCGAAGAATGAAGAGGAACACAAGGAGCATTTGCGTCTAGTCCTCGAGAAGCTCAGGGAACATCAACTATATGCCAAGTTCAGCAAATGCGAGTTTTGGTTGAAGGAAGTTGGATTCCTTGGACATGTTATATCAGGAGAAGGTATAGCAGTAGACCCTACCAAGGTTCAGTCTGTCACTGAATGGTTGGCACCCACCTCAGTTGGAGAGATCCGTAGTTTTCTTGGATTCGCGGGATATTACCGGAGATTCATTGAGAATTTTTCCAAGATTGCGAAGCCTATGACGGAGTTGTTGAAGAAGGACACTAAGTTCAAATGGACAGAGGAATGTGGGGCAAGTTTTCAGGAGCTGAAGAAACGTTTGCTTACAGCCCCAGTGCTGATTCTACCAGATGTATGCAAGGATTTCCAAGTGTATTGTGACGCTTCTCGCTTAGGACTTGGAGGAGTACTTATGCAAGACGGAAGAGTTGTTTCGTATGCCTTACGTCAGCTTCGACCGCATGAGTTGAATTATGCCACGCATGATTTGGAGTTAGCAGCTGTAGTGCATGCACTCAAGACTTGGAGACACTTTCTTATTGGAAACCGTTGTGATGTGTACACGGGCCACAAGAGTTGGAAGTACATTTTCACTCAGAAGGAGCTGAATCTCAGGCAAAGGAGATGGTTGGAGCTAATAAAGGATTATAACTTGAAGCTGCATTATCATCCAGGAAAGGCCAATGTCGTAGCAGACGCTTTGAGCCGGAAGAGTTATGTCAATACCCTTGTAAGCGGAGGATTACCAAAGGAGTTAGCCGAAGATCTCAGGGAGCTTCGTTTGGAGATAGTCCCTAGAGGTTTTGTCGCAGCAATGGAAGTTCAGTCTACATTATTAGGGAAGATTCGAGAAGCTCAGAAGGATGACAAGGAGATTGCTGAGATAAAGGAGAAGATGAGCAATGGAAAAGCCAAAGGTTTTCGTGAGGATGAGCTCGACACTTTATGGTTTGAGGACCGTGTATATGTACCCAATAATGCAGAGATCAGGAAGTTAATACTTCAGGAGGCCCATGACTCGCCATACTCGATACACCCCGGAAACACCAAGATGTATTTGGACTTAAAAGAGCATTCTGGTGGACTGGTATGAAGAAGGATATTGCCGAGTATGTAGCCGTATGTGATGTATGTCAGACAGTGAAGGCAGAACATTAGAAGCCAGCAGGATTACTGCAGCCTATGCCGATACCCAAATGGAAGTGGGATAAACTTGGCATGGATTTCATCACTGGATTGCCCAGGACCCGATCGGGATATGATTCCATCTGGGTAGTAGTGGATCGTTTGACCAAAGTGGCTCACTTTATCCCAGTGAAAACCACCTATACGAGTGCGAAGTTGGCCAAGATATATATGACCAGGATCGTATGTCTGCATGGAGTTCCGAGGACCATCATATCAGATAGAGGGACATAGTTTACTTCAAAGTTTGGGCATCAGTTGCATCAGACTTTTGGGACCAGGCTAGAGTTTAGTACAGCCTTTCATCCGCAGACAGATGGACAGACCGAGAGAGTCAATCAGATTCTGGAGGACATGTTGTGAGCTTGTGCGCTAGATTATGGATCTAGTTGGGATGACAATCTGCCTTACGCGGAGTTCTCATATAACAACAGTTACCAAGCAAGTTTGAAGATGGCACCTTTCGAAGCTTTGTATGGAAGGAGGTGCAGGACACCGTTAATGTGGGATGAAGTTGGAGACCGTCAGTTGCTTGGACCAGATTTGATCAAGGAGTCCGAAGAGAAGGTTAAGTTGATTCGAGATAGATTTAAGGTAGCTCAGTCCAAGCAGAAGAGTTATGCAGACTCAAAATGCAAGGAGGTAGTCTATGAAATCGGAGACAGAGCATATCTTCGTGTGTCACCTCTGCGAGGAGTTAAATGCTTTGGAGTTAAGGGAAAGTTAGCCCCGAGATTTGTAGGACCATACCAAGTTTTGGAACGTATGGGAGAAGTAGCCTACAAGTTGGAGTTACCCGAAGGACTGTCAGGAGTTCATGATGTGTTCCATGTTTCTCAGTTGAAGAAGTGCCATGCTGAGATGGCCGATATTCCTCTGAGAGATACAGTGCCCCTGGATGCTATTCAGTTGGATAGTGACCTAACCTACGAAGAGAAACCTATCAAGATTCTCGAGTTTGCCAGCCGAGTTACGCGCAGCAAGGTTATCAAGTTTTGCAAAGTTCAGTGGAGCCACCATACCGAGGATGAAGCCACCTAGGAACGAGAGGACGACCTACGGAAAGACCACCCACACCTATTTTCTAGCCAACCCGAATCTCGAGGACGAGATTCATCTTATGGGGGGTAGGTTTGTAACATCCCAAATTTTCAATTTGGAATGTTATACATAGGTCATCATATGCATATCATATTTTATTTACATTTCGTTTGTGATCCTAGAAATCTTAAGCAACTCAAGGACCCACGGAGAGAGTTGGGGATTTCATTTATTTTCATGTTTGAATTTTTTCTCAAATTTGAAAAGAGGATCATTTTGGTTTTAATAATTTTTTCTCCAAAATATTTCCAATATCAAAAATAAAAGAGAGGAGATAAAATGGCTTCTCCAAAAAAAAAAGAAATATTGGAGGAAAAATGTTAAAATCAAATAAATAATTTTATTTGGATTCTATTGCTATTTTATCTAAATTAGAAAAAAATATGCATTTTTGAAAATTGCATTTTTGGCCATAAAAATGTTCACTTTGTTCTAAATATTTTATTTAGACGGTGAAAATTGTTTTTGGCATTTTTTTTATATTTTTATATTTTATTTGGGTTTTTCTTCGATGGAATTTATTTATTTAAAAAAAAGTTTCGCCCGACTGGACCGAAGGCCCAGCCGAGCCAGGCCGCCGAGCGGGAGGAGTCCACGTCGCCGCCGCCGTCCTAGTCCGGCCGGGGCACGCCTCCCGAGGCCGACCCAGACCCGGCGCCCCCTCGCCAAAGTCGCCCCCCCTCGGGCCTTTAAAAGCCAGGACCCTACCCCCCTCTCCTCCACACACCGCCGCCGCCGCCAGCAGCAGCAGCAGCAGCCGTCGCCGCCGCCGTCGCCGCCGCACGCGCCGCCGCCTCCTCCCGCTGAAGCGCCGCCGCCCGCGCTAGCCGTCGCCGCCGCCCCGCATCCCGCGCCACCCGCGCTAGCCGCCGCCGGATCCCGCCACCTCCGACCCGCCAGTTTTTTTTAAGAACCGGTAAAGACCGCCGAACCGTCGCCCCGGTTTTCTTTTCTGTTTTTTTTTCTTCGTTAGATCGGTTTTGTTTTTTTAGGGTTCGCTAATTAACGAACGTTCACCCGAACGTCTCTGTTAGTGAACGTTTTCACCCGTTTGTCCCTGATAGCGAACGTTCGTTCGCTAGGTTTTTCTTTTTTTTTTTTTGCCAGGGACCTATCCGCGATTTTTTTTCCGCAGATTAATCCCTGATCTTCAAACCCTCGCAACTTTTCAACCGTTCGTCCAAATCTAGTGAAACCAACGCCAAAATCTTCGTCTCGAACCCTTCTTTCTGGTTAATCAACTTGAACATGGTTTTGACAATTTAAAATTTGGTTTCAAGAAGAT
This sequence comes from Thinopyrum elongatum, assembly GCA_011799875.1. Classification (NCBI taxonomy): domain Eukaryota; kingdom Viridiplantae; phylum Streptophyta; class Magnoliopsida; order Poales; family Poaceae; genus Thinopyrum; species Thinopyrum elongatum. The sequence continues at coordinate 430,593,930 of CM022297.1, forward strand.
TTGAGTTCGAAGATCTTTTGACCGTAGTTTCAGTTCCGTAGCTCCGATTCGTTTGATTGTTTTTGCAAATCGAAGCTTTTTAGTTGAACTTTCAGATTTGATCTTTCTCATCTGAGTTTTACCCTTGCATCTATGCTTGAGTGCTTATGTATGCTATTGTTTGTTTGCGATAGAATTCCCGGAGTGCGAAGCGTGCTACTACGAGTCTCTCGGGTTTGCAGATCGTCAGCAAGGCAAGTAACACATTGATCATACTTCCTTATTACCCAGTTTTTATGCATTAGTTACAATCCTCAAACACTGCATGATTAGGATGTGTTTAACTTGTGGGTATTGGGAAGTAGATGATTAGGTAGAACCTATTGCCCTTTATTATCAAACCTTGGGTGTTACTTCTACGTTATGCTTATACTGCTATGCTATGCTCGTAGACGTGGTTTGGTTGAGTGTATCCATGACAGATGTGAGATTATTTATAAACTAAGGGTTTATTTAAGGTGGCTACTTTAACACACATCTGGGTGGATTGTTTGTGGGCACCTGGGGAATCCAGTGTTGTCCAAGGAGATCCCGGGGCATCCGTGTGATCATCCTATGGTTCGCCACCTAGCCTCAAAGGGATCATAAGAATATTCAAGCTAGAAACTTCCGTGTGCAGCCACAAGCCATTATGGGCTCTGGCATAGTTGAGTATGTTGTGTGACCTCTTTCAGTGGTAAACTAGCAGATGTAGGGGATGTAGGTGGTACGGTTTACCCGTCGAAAGAGTTAATGCTTCTGAAAGACTGTGTCTCGGTCATCCGTTTCTCAAACACCATGTAGTGTGAGAAATCCAACGGAGGAGATCGAGTCTTGTGGGGAAAAGTGCGCAAACCTCTGCAGAGTGTTCAAACTAATCATGGTTAGCCGTGTCCCCGGTTATGGACATCTTGAGTATCTGGTTCTTGGATTATCATGTTGATCTCATCACTCTTAATTAATGTTACTGGGTTGTTAATTACTGTTTAATTGGGATTGAGATGGGGTTACCATTCTCAATGTTTATCAACTACCATGATAGTTAAATAAAATATATTCCTTTATTGTAGGAAAAAATTAGCTTTTCGCAAAATCATGTTAACCATAGAGCCTCCACCAGCCATATATGCATGTAGTGATAGCTTTTACTTTGTTCATTGCTCTACTGTGTTATTTTGCCAGCATATTCCATGTGCTGACCCGTTTCGGGCTGCAACATATCATGTTGTAGACTTTTCAGACGAAGAGTAAGATGCGCTAGGTCATTGTCGTGCACTCAGCTATGCCGTTGGAGTTGATGGACTCATTTACCTTCGATGCTTCCGCTGTTATCTTATTTAGATGGCCTTAAGCCATATTATTGTAATAAGTTCTCTTTTGAGACATTCGATGTAATAAGTGTGTGATTGCACTCTGTTATAAATCCTTCAAGTACTGTGTGTGACAGCATTACCGATCCCGGGATGACACTTATGCACTGAGATTTGACCGTTTGAGGTCAGATCGCTACACAAACGAACTGGTGGGGTCTGCGGCTTCCCGAGGAAGCGCTGAGCACGCCTACGTGCTCTGGTGCGACGTGCGGGAGTGGTAATCACGGCGGCGCCATGGACGGTGGCGGGGAGCGCTCGGCTCCGGTGGTTGATGCGGCTAGGGGGCGAATTAGGCAACGGGGCATGGGGGAAACAGTACATCGGCTCACCATGGTTCTTCTGGTGCTGCTGGCGAGGCAGGGGAGGCACGGGGTCCGGCGAAATGACGGCGGAGATCACCGGCACCCGAGGTCGAAAACAGCGGTGTTGGCGAGGCTTCAGGGCATCCGGTGTTGCGTAGCTCAGCGAGGGGGTCGAGGACGAAGTGGCGGACCTTCTGGGCGCGTCGGCGAGGCGTGGGGTAGCCGGTGGCTGCGGTGGTGTTCGTCGGCGCGCTGCGTTGCGCCCGGCAGCAGTGGGAGAAGGAGAGCAGAGGAGAAGAGAGGCACGGGAGAGGACGAGTGAGAGGCCGAGGCGTTCCAGGGGAGAACATGGCGCTGTCCAGACGCGTCGGCGGAGGGACAAGCAAGCAAGGAGGGAGGAGGTGGCGCGGCGCATGCTGGCGCTCGTCGGCCATGCGCTTCCATCCTTCTGGCCGAAGGAGGAAGACGACTGGCAAATGCCAGGTGGGCTGGGCCGGCTAGAGGGTTTGGGCCAGGTAAGTAGAGGTAAGTTCAGTTCACTGTTTCTTTCTGTTTTGTTTTTTGTTTTGTTTTAATTAAACTTTGCCACAATTTCAAAATTAAAAACTACTCCCTCCGTTCCTAAATATTTGTCTTTCTAGAGATGTCAAATGGACTACCACATACGGATGTACATAGACATATTTTAGAGTGTAGATTCACTCATTTTGCTCCGTATGTAGTCACTTGTTGAAATCTCTAGAAAGACAAATATTTAGGAACGGAGGGAGTATTTCAAAGCAGTGCCAACACCCTCTGAATAATTTTATGTTGCTGAATGGATATTTCCAAATGCACATAAAATGTTTCAAAGATATTTGAAGTTATATTCTAGTTATATGAATATAACTCAAATTCAAATAGCTATTGATTTAAATTCAAAGTCCCAAAAATAAATCCTTAAAAGTGTTCCTAAATTTTGGTTTGATATATAGCTCTTGCCAAATTCTCAAACATTACATAAGGACATCTTGGAAACAAAGAATGAGATTTCCAGGGTTCTTTACCCTTCTTTTATTTAAGTTTTCGAGGCTTCAGATTTCCTCAATTCAGATTTCTTGAAATTAACATGATGCATGCTCACTGATGCAACTATTACACTCAGATATTCTAGGGATGTGACAACTCACCCCCACTAAACAAGAATCTCGTCCCGAGATTCAGGACGTGAGGTAAGAAGACAGAGGGGCACAAAACTATCACAATCTTCTTGATCCAATTGCCCTTCTCGAAGATGTTGATTAATTCCATCATCTTGGTCTTGACATCTTTGCCTTCGAGAACTTCATCCAACACTATGACGACAGAGAAAAAGAAAAAAAACTCTACTGGAATCGATCTTCTTAAAGATCGAGCAACTAACAATCAACTCACGGAATGAGACATAGAACACCTCTTGAGCTGAGACATCCAAACACACATCAGGAGGGATGGGAGAATAGATGACGGAGGTTCAATTCGGTAAGCGACAATTCCACGTTTAGGTAGGATGGTGCATGGTTTCAGAGTAGCAAAGAGATAACTGCCATGATTCCATATCGGGGCACCTTAGGGAAGGCGACTCGTAGAATTATTCCCTTGAGTGGCAAAAAGAATTACTTTTGATACATAGATCATTGGAACTCTTCATACCAGTCCTAGGCAATTTCAAATGATAGTTTGACGAAGTTAGAGAGAATGGCATACTCAAACTAGGATGGACGATGTGGACTACCTTGTTGAGGATAATGCAATGGATGATTTTGCTTATCATCGGGAATGGATGGGACCCATGGTAAGCCCACTTTTGAAGATGATCCTGGATAACAATTACTGAGAAGGCAGACCATTGTGAAATGGCACAAAGGCGGTGCAAGTTGGGAACAAAATGCAAATGTTGGGAATGTTCCAACCATCATATCTACCTGAGATTCAGATCTGGTTGGTAACAGGATATTTCAGACAGCATGTCTGTAAAGGAAAGGTTGCAACACAAATCGACGAGATGATGTTGCGAGATTCTCGGGAGATGGACTAAGGTAGTAAGCTCCAAAACATGAGCGGGTTCTGCTACACACATGTGAACACGCTGTCCCAGACAAGCATGACCACGTAGTAGTCTTATAATAAAATACTACCGAGTTCAGGTTGGGAACCATCATTCAGGATAACGAAGTCCTTTTATAAGCTCGGGTTAGCTCTTAAGAAGGAGCTTCTTCTCCTTGAACAAATCAATCAGTGGCTTGGTGTGCTAGGGATACATGTAGAATGAAGGTTGCAAGTCTCCAGACCACATAATACTTCGCACATATGCATGACTGACTTGGGATGATTCCAGAGGGAGCAAAACAAACTTTCTCAAATTCACGGCGGCAACTTGCATCATATGCATGTGAATTAGAGGAAGTCACTTCTTCCATCAAACATAAACTTCATGAGCTAGCATGAAGAAAATGCTTTCAAAAGTTTCCAACACTAACTTAGATGTTCAATATGAATCATGGACAGGATGAAAATGTTGTCAATGGGCTCAACAAAAATCCATCCATGCTTCCATATTGATGGAATTCCATAATTAAGTGAACACGGTGATATCATTGGTCAGACCAAAAGATGTCATGGGGTATGCTCGAGGGATCAACCACGAGTAAGACAACATTACGAACATCGTTGGTTCTGATTTAATTTGAGGATAGCCCACACTCAAATCAAAGTTTGGACAGGACAATAGATCCAATAATTGATCACGAGGACCAATTGATGAAGATATCATCTTTCTTCAACACATACACACAGAAGATATCCCTTAGAGATGAACTAAGTCGGACAAGCTTTTACCTTCCAACTCTCCAAGTTGTTGTTTAGCTTATCCAACTAGCTCAGGGGTATCCAACACGGATTCTTGGGGAACACTACTAGGAAAAAGGCTACTAGCAGCGCAGGTAAAATGGCAACTAGTAGCGCGGGTACCTGCGCTACTAGTATCGAGTTACAGCTAAAAGTTAGTAGTAGCGTGGGTTAATTCTGCGCTACTACTAACTTTGTTAGTAGTAGCGTGTGTGCCACCCACGCTACTGCTATTACGGACCCACGCTACTACTAATGAAATAGTAGTAGCGTGTCTATAGTACCCACGCTACTAGTATCCTAAATACTAGTAGCGCACAGGTTTTTCCCACGCTACTACTAACTTATTAGAAATTAAAAAAAATAAAATCAACCAATTCCTTTCTATCACACAGATGCCGTATCTACTATCACACAGTTCCTCATTGTAGCGACAACTCATGTATAATTACTATCACACAGTTCCTCATTGTAGTGACACAGTGTTGTCCGTGGCAACTTGGTAAGCAGCTACCTACGTAAGTGCTTCTTGCCATGCAAATTTAGAATTTTACTACTACTTCTAGATGCCTGAGACTGAGACATGTTAGTTGTTGTGCGGCGCCTGCATGGCCTGATCTCGCGTCATGCAGCTGCGACGAAACACACCGGGCAGCCTCGACGAGCCACACCTGGCGGACGGCAGCCACCGCCTTGAGTTGCGATGCCGTCACCTCCCACACCCTGGCACTCAGCTCCAGCAAGCATCAGTCGATGTTGTCACCACCAGTGGATGGAGGAAGCCATCGTACACGTGCCCCGCACCCTGAAACCCAAACACCATTAAGATTCAGATTCAGAATTGGCCACATACTGGATCAAGTGTATCTGAATGTTGATCATCTCTCGGGCTCAGGGTGTCTGGTCGACTGCTTACCTGTGTGCTGGGGTGCCAGAGGTAGAGGACGAGCAGCAGCTTTGCCTCTCCGTACATCGGCAGGAACGCAATCGTCAAGTCCATGAACCTCTCGATGACCGTCAGCGTTGAACCCTGCAGCATTACCAACAGAGGTTCAAAAACATCAGATTCTTCAGAAGAATAACACGGAAAAACAATGCAGTACATGTCGGTGCCAATGTGCTACAAATTTTTCCCAAGATTCTTATTTAAGACGTAATGCACAACTGAACTACACACTGAAGCAACACATAGATACTTCCATGACAAAAGATAACACAAAAGATTAGAAGCAATATTGTTGTGTTGGAAGATCTAAAAAGAAACAGCACCTACGAACCACATAAGGAGTTAGAGGCATAATTCTTCTGGTAATTTTCTATCTAGCCATTTTTCTAAGTAGTCACTTCAATACCTTGATATCTTTCACATTTTCAAAGATAACAAAGTCCATGAATCTACTGTTGGAAGAGCATAGCGACTATACAAACTTGCAAATTGGGCTCGCTAAAAACTAAACAGAGAGTGCATCTTCTCTAAACGGAGGGGTACTTGTTGAAGACAAACTGGAGTGAAGTGATAAAAACAAGGACACAGTGTCATACAGTCTACCAATGCACACAAAAGCTGCCCCTCAAACAGGCAACCATGTAATAGCAAACTAAAGCATTGTGGGTGGAGGGATGCTACTGCCTGGCATCAAATATGAAATTCAGGGTGATAACAAAAGTTGCCTTCCAAGTCAGCCCCTGCAGTTCAGATATTCAGGGTGATAAAAATAAACAAAGCAAAAACCAACAAGAAACAGCTACCTCGGAGTTGAAATTAGATATTACGAGTGGCTCCAGAATTGTTATGCTCAAGGTCTAAGAATACTAAAATTATGTGCGCCATCTCCTCCATGGCGGCGGCGGCCGCCTTGGAGAGCCCCTCCAGCACCTAGTGCAGCGCGGGGGCCTCCGCGGAGGCTGCTCGGGCGGCGATGCAGAAGAGGAGTAGGTCCAAGACATCCTTGCCAGCCCCGCCCATCTGGGGTTGGTGATGAGAACAACACTTTCAGATGATAGCAAGCAAGCAGAACGAACTGAAAATTATTTTGGACTTGGACGTTAGTTACTTGCACAATCTTTTACCGATTTGTTGGTACAAAGACACAAAATGTTCAGATACGATACTTTGAGGATGTTGATGTGTTGCATAATGCCGGTTAATTACCTGAGTAGGTGATGCTGCGCATGCACACGAGTTGAAATTAAACAAGAAAACCCCAACCAGTTCAACCGCTTCTCTAATTCTTTACTGCCAGAGATGGAGTGCTCGTTCCATATAGATCTACCAAAGAGCTAGCTAGCATGAAAATATGTATGGATTGGCCGGTAGATGAGTGAGCAGGAACAGTCAGATCAAACTAGCTAGGAATCGAAGGCTGAATCAGGTTAATGAACTCGGGTTTGTTACGTGCATGCCTTTCTCTGGCGAACCTCCTTGAGAGCGGCGTCAACACTTTGCTCCAGGCCGCACAGCTCCCCGAACTCCAGCGCGTCCAGATCTTCACCCATCCTTTGCCTGTGATCCATATATGAACAAACAACATATTAATTCAACTCGATCTCGACATTGATCAAGCCCATCTAGCTACCTTGCTGGAGAACCCCCATGAAAGAATGAAGAATGGTTCGGAACCACCACGAACCAGAGGAGGTCCTCGCGGCACCCGAAACCCTAGCCGCGGGCAAGGGTGGAGGCCTTGAGGCATGGATCTGGACGGAGGGGTGGATCTTGGGGGCGTGTTGCGCGCGGCCGGAGCTCGCCGGAACCGGCCGGCATGGGTGGCGGCGGTAGTGAGGAGATCGTGGGGGAGAGGAGATTGGGGAAGAGGAGCTCGACCAAGGGGTGGGGATGAGGGTCGCGAGAGAGAGAGAGTTTTTTTCGAGGGAATCGTGAGAGAGAGAGAGAGAGAGTTTGGTGGGGTGGGGGTCGATCGGGGTGGGTGTGCCGGTGTGGTGTGGGGTGGACACGCTCGGTAGTAGTGTGGGGTATCTTACCTCGCTATAGCTATTCGCCTAGTAGTAGCGCATGTTTTACCACCCACTCTACTACTATGTCCTATTCACGGGAGATATTTACTTATAGCGCGTTTTTTTCACCATGCGCTACTAGTAAATATTAGTAGTAGAGAGGGGTCAATGTGACGCGCTACTAATAATTAGCAGCAGCGTGGGTCAATATAGCGCGCTACTAGTAGGCGTCTACCTATAAGCTATTTCCTAGTAGTGGAAGGTGTGGTTACAAGAACCAACTTGATCACGAGCTCAACATAACAGTCAGGGGACAACCCAGTGATACTTCCGAGAAGATAATCGGAAAATCATGAACCACCGATATGTTATTAAGCTCGGGAGTAATCTTGCTTTTCAGGGCAAGACGACATGATCAAAAGAGCGAGAGATTGATACAATCCTAACTCATTGATCGAAGGGTGCACCAAGAAATATGGACTAGGTAGCACGATCAATCTTAGGATGATGATTCAATAACCAGCACGCTAAGAATGAGAGTATTGTCCATTAACTACCAAGCAACAGGGTTGCTAGGAGTATTGATTTCACACATTACAGTTCACTTGTCGGTATTCCGGTTGCAAGAATACGGAACCGAGGAATGAATAATGATGGCGAGGAGTATCACTAAATCAAGAATTCATAAGAGGTGGTGCAATTCTCATGACATTCCTAACGTAAGAGGGCAACACTCCAAGGTAGAACAGATCAAAGGCTGGATTGGCAATTTGATCTGCGGAATACAACTGCCTTGACCCAATCCTCGAAATGGACAAGGTACTGGAGTTTGTTTCTCCTAGTCATTCTGAAATATAATGGCTCGATGGACCACAGGGGTAAAAGGCATCGATGAACACGACTGCACAACTACTCCTAACTATCAACTGATAGACAAAGGTCAGATAACAACTAAAGAGGGACAACTCAAAGGGACATATATCTTTCTGAGTTGTGGATGCATAGATTAGTATGTCGAGCAAGCTCAACATTTCTTCCGGATAACCCATGCAGAAAGGTAGAACTGGCAGATTCACAATGTAGAATGGACAACTCATCAAGAGCACTCTGGTTGTGATCTTTTGGTTCAAAAGAACTTCTGCCATAAGCAGTTCATGGTATTTGGAAGAAGGAAATACCATGGACCTCAAGGACTATCGCAAAGGTTACTAATATCCTAAAGGAACTAGCAAACACTGTCAACATGAATGAGTAGAGTGAATCTCGGGTTGAAAAACCCAGGAATAGAATGCCTACTAACTAAATGGCATCACGGGATGCTTTCGAGAATGATGGCCAGAATCATCACCCTAGGAATACAAATCAGAGCTAGATTACTGGGTGGTTCTCTAAGACACCTAGGGTCATAATAATAGCTCCAACATATATGTCGAGGCAATAGAGTACCTCAACTCACCGATTTGGTGTGGTTAACCTGGCCTAAAAAGACTTGCAAATGCATCAGATTGTTTAGAAACCTGGGATGACTCGGACAGCATAACGACTGTAAATGCTCAAAAGATTTTGAGACATCCTGCAAAAATGGTGGCATAACCACTCAAAATCATAATATCAAGGTTCCGAGACCAACTATTATCACACAGAGGTGCTAGAAACTGAACTGAGGCTTGAATCCATCAATCCTATAAGTCTACGAATTAGTAACACGTGATCCTGATGGAAAGAAGAGAAAGCCTAGTTCCTTAACCCCGTAGGAAGGATAGGATGACTCAGATCAGAATGACATGAGGTAAAGGAGTAAAAAGAGCCTTACGTTCCCTTCCACAATCAATTCCCTTATATAACTAAAGTATTTCTAGACTCGACTTCGACCATTTTGGCTTGGTAATCCTACAGGCAGTCAGGCTCTGATACCAAAGCTGTCTGGACCCTGATCCTAAGTCACACCGATCTAGCATGTAACACATCATATCACTTTGCGGCCTCACGCACGGTATTCCCACGGGTGCCACCTTACCTGGCCCGCGACTGTTTGCGCCTTTTGGCTCACGTATATGATAGTGTCATTAGCATCCATACGACAAAGAACCCGGGCCGACATGACTAGTCATAAACCCAAGGTGACGCTAACTTACAGGGACAGGCATACATGACCCAGCAATGAACGTGTCGATCAACAACGTATGAACCCAAGTCGTAGCAAGCTACAAGGACTTAAAGGAACAACGTGTGACATTTCCCTGAAGGGACAGACACAGGAACGAAGGACACATGCCGGCCAGCCTAAATGTTCCGGAGCAGTAGCAAGCTACCATGGCTCAGTGGAAGCACTAGGAGACATTTCCCGGTAAGAGAGGCTACCAAGAATAAACAAGTAGGTTGTCGGATCCCACACATACCAAGCATTTCATTAACATACACACAATATGCTTGATATGTGCAAATACAACATGTCATCACAACAAAACTCTACGACTCAAAGTATTTATTCATTAGGCCCCGAGGAGCCAGATATTACAAACATGGGTCTGATGACCCAGCATACGGAGCATACAAGCAACGGAAGCATAACATGTCTGAGTACAGACAACTACAAATGAAAAAGGCTGAGAAGCCTGACTATCTACAAGACCCTCCCAAGGGTACAAGATCGTAGCTGAGGTAACAAGCTAAACATCAAAGTCCACGCGGAACTACTAGTGAGACTGAAGTCTCCCTGCAAAAACATAAATTAAGCAAACGTGAGTACAAATGTACCCAGCAAGACTTACATCAGAACTAGCTACATATGCATCAGTATGAACAAAGGGGTGGTGGAGTTTAACTGCAGCAAGCCAGCTTTGACTCAGTGGCTATCCTGAACTACGACTACTGGTAACTCTTTTGAGGTGGCGCACACGAGTCCACATATTCACCATATCAATACACCACTATGGATCCGCTCCCGTCTCCCTACGAGAAGGCCATCCATAGCACTCACGCTTATCTTGCGCATTTTAGAGTATCCACTTTCACTTGTCTATGAACTGTATAAGCAACCCAGTAGTCCTTTACCGCGAACACGGCTATTCGAATAGATCATGTTAACCCTGCAGGGGTGTACTTCTTCACACATGCTCTCGCCAGTTACCGCCATGTACACGTCATGTATCTCGGCAACCTTCAAGCGGAAGCCTGGCGAGGGTGTCGGCCACGACCTGACTAACCACACAAGTCTCTAGTCCAGGTTTATCGCCTATTCGGGTTCCATCCGCAAGGAGATCCGGCCGGGGTTTCACTCACAGCCCCAAACGATGTGTGCAGGGTTCCCAAGCCCACCAAACGGGTGCGACTTGGTACACCGGGCCACGCACTACTAGGAAAAGGCCTGTTAGTGGCGCACCTATTTTTGCCATTAATGGCGCACTATCGGTGCGCCACTAGTAACAAGTACTAATGGCGCACCTCTGGTGCGCCATTAGTATTGCAGGTAACAGTGGCGCACCTTGTAGTGCGCCATTACTATTGCTAAAGGTGCGCCACTGGTAACTTTTTTTTGAATTTTTTTTATTTTTTTCTGAATTTTGAAGGAGGGAAAATAGTAGTGGCGCACCGTCTAACCCCCACCATGCGCCATTGCTATTTTTGAATTTTGAATTTGGATCTGGATTGCGATTTTTTTGCCCTTTTTTTTGCTCGTTTTTTTACACGATATTTTTACAAATTTTGTTCTTGTTTTTGGATCTTGTACGTTCTTTTGCCGGAGAGGAGTTCATCGGAGAGGAGGGCCGAGGAGAGACCGTGAGGAGGAGAGGAGGGAGGAGGAGGAGGTCACCGGAGAGGAGCTCGCCTACATCGTCGGAGAGGAGGAGGAGGAGCTCGCCTACATCGCCGGAGAGGAGTTCACCGGAGAGGAGGGAGGAGAAACCGTGAGGGGAGGGGAGGAGAGGAGGGAGGAGGAGGTCACCGGAGAGGAGGAGGGGAGTATGGTGGAGGAGAGGAGGGGAGATGGAGTGGAGAAGAGAAGGAGATGGAGTGGAGGAGAGGTGGAGTGGAGGAGAAAAATGAAGAGGTAAGGAGGAGAGGACCCCAGCCATATATACGGCATAGTAATGGCGCACCGTGGGCAGGTGCGCCATTACTAACTTTTTTTTATTTTTTTTATTTATTTTGAATTTTGAAGGCGGGAAGATAGTAATGGCGCACCGTGGGAAGGTGCGCCATTACTAACTTTTTTTTATTTTTTTGATCTATTTTGAATTTTGAAGGCGGGAAGATAGTAATGGCGCACCGTGGGCAGGTGCGCCATTACTAACTTTTTTTTATTTTTTTGATTTATTTTGAATTTTGAAGGTGGGAAAATAGTAATGGCGCACCATGGGCAGGTGCGCCATTACTGAGTTTGATTTTTTTTGAATTTTTTTGCCTCTCTAGATCTTGAATGCCCCGTATCTTTTATTCCGTTAGGTTTTTGGGGATTCTAAAAATCTTCAACGGGGTTAACCCTGATTGAATTCGGATATAACTTTTCGAGTAGATGATTTTTCATATAAAAAACTTTTTCATCGGAGTTCGTATGCAAAAGTTATGCCCATTTTACAAATTCTCGAGAGATTTTGCAAAAAAGTCGAAAATTCATGTTTGTAAATTTTGCTAACAACTAGACCACATATCACATGGGAATCTTATTTTCTTTATTTTTTTGACATTTCTATCATTTTCTTTTATTTTTTTGAAAATGAAAAGGCGGTCCACGGGGGGGGGGGGGGGGGGGGCATTTGGTGAATTTTTTGGCCACCTTAGAAAGTTAGTAGTGGCGCACCGTGGGTGTGGTGCGCCATTACTAGTTAAAACTAGTAATGGCGCACTTTCCCATGGTGCGCCATTACTAGTTTTGAAAAAAAAAATTGTTAGTAGTGGCGCACAGAGGGTGTGGTGCGCCATTACTAGTTAAAACTAGTAATGGCGCACTTTCCCCTAGTGCGCAATTACTAGTTTTGAAAAAAAAATAAAAAAAATTGTTATTAGTGGCGCACCGTGGGTGTGGTGCGCCATTAGTAATATGGCCATTAATGGCGTACCTATATCTGGTTCGCCACTGCTATATAGCAGTGGCGCACCACATACATGGTGCGCCATTAATGTCCATATTAGCTATAGCCGTTTTTCTAGTAGTGACGGTGCCTAGTATGTCCCAAGCCCACCTATACCGGGTGCCACTTGGTAGACTACTAACACAACCTACAAACACCAGAAACTAGTTGCAACTCCTGGACAGAGATTGAGGCAATTAATAAGCCAAGAGGGGTCGAGTTACCGGAACCCAATGTGTGGTAGTAACTGTCTTGGATCACAGACACAGAACTCAGTTCCTGAGGACGGTTTCAATGAGACAACCCACCATGTACTCCTACATGGCCTCTCACTGCTACCTTTACCAAATCGTGTTCACACACTTAGCTCTCAACAGTAGGACATGATGACCAGATTCCAATTCATCCCCGATGAATCAGACCTGACGCAACTCTAACCAATAGCAGGCATAACAAGCAAGCATGAATGAGTAGGCACATCATGGCTCAAGCAACTTCTACTCATGCTAGTGGGTTTCAACTATTTACTGTAGCAAAGACAGGTCATGCAGAGGAAAGGGGTTCAACTACCACAGCATGTAACAGTTGAATCATTGTTGTCCTAATGCAGTAAAAGAGAGCAGGAGCAAGAGAGTGGGATTGTATCGGAATGAACAAGGGGGTTTGCTTGCCTGGCACTTCTGAAGATAATAATAGCTCTTCATCGGTGTCATCGATCACATCGTCGGAGCAACATCTACTGAGAGGGGACAATTACCGGCAACAGAGAGGAAACACAATCAATGCAATGCAACAATATGATGCATGAATGTGACATGGCAATATGCTGTTGATTGAGCTAATGCAACTAGAAACCAGATTAAATGAAGTTGGTTTGAACCAAGGGTTCAAATTCAAACTCCATATGTGTTTATTTAAATGCCAAACATTTGATTTGTCCTAGACAATAGCCATAAGATGTTCTAACATGCAAGAAAATGGTACAGATGGATAGATTGGATTTTTCCGATCATTTTTCATATATAAATTATTTCATTTGGAGTTACGGTTGATTTTCTATGATTTTTAGAAGTTTTGAACATTTTCTGAAATTTCCTGGATTAGTTTTAATCCAGAAAATACTTTAGTGCGTCAGCATGACGTCGGTGTAATGTTAGCAAGTCAACAAGGCTGGTCCAGGTCAAACCTATACTGTAGGGCCCACTGGTCAGTGACACAGAGGCTAATTAAGTTTAGAAAATAAACTAAACTAATTTAACAGGGGCTAGCCCCACCTGTCATTGCCTCAGGGGGGTCAAACCCCTGGTCAACAGGGCCTAACACGCCGGCGGCTTGACGCCGGTGACAGCAGGCGCGACGGAGGGCTCGGGTTTGGCCCTCCGACGACCAAACTGATGGCCAAGGCCATCTATGTGACGAGGAGGCCCGGCCGCGTCGAACGGTGCGAGCGGGAGGAGCCAGGGTGGAGCGAGCTCGCCGGACTCGAGCTCGTGGCGGCGGCCGGAGCTCGGGCACCGACGGGTTAGGCGCTACGGCGCGTTCGAGATGAACTGGTGGGGTCTGCGGCTTCCTGAGGAAGCGCTGAGCACGCCTACGTGCTCTGGTGCGACGTGCGGGAGTGGTAATCGCGGCGGCGACATGGCCGGTGGCGGGGAGGGCTCGGCTCCGGTGGTTGATGCGGCTAGGGGGCGAATTAGGCAACGGGGCATGGGGGAAATGGTACATCAGCTCACCGTGGTTCTTCTGGTGCTGCTGGCGAGGCAGGGGAGGCACGGGGTCCGGCGAAACGACGGCGGAGATCACCGGCACCCGAGGTCGAAAACGGTGGTGTTGGCAAGGCTTCAGGGTGTCCGGTGTTGCGTAGCTCAGCGAGGGGGTCGAGGACGAAGTGGCAGAGCTTCTGGGCGCGTCGGCGAGGCATGGGGTGGTCGGTGGCCGCGGTGGTGTTTGTCGGGGCGCTGCGTTGCGCCCGGCAGCAGCGGGAGAAGGAGAGCAGAGGAGAAGAGAGGCACGGGAAAGGACGAGTGAGAGGCCGAGGAGGTCCAGGGGAGAACGTGGCGTTGTCCAGACGCGTCGGCGGAGGGACAGGCAGGCAAGGAGGGAGGAGGTGGCGTGGCGCGTGCTGGCGCTCATCGGCCACGCGCTTCCATCCTTCTGGCCGAAGGAGAAAGACGACTGGCAAATGCTAGGTGGGCTGGGCCGGCTAGAGGGTTTGGGCCAGGTAAGTTCAGTTCGCTGTTTCTTTCTGTTTTGTTTTAATTAAACTTTGCCACTGTTTCAAAATTAAAAACTATTTCAAAGCAGTGCCAACACCCTCTGAATAATTTTATGTTGCTGAATGGATATTTCCAAATGCACATAAAATGTTTCAAAGATATATGAAGTTATATTCTAGTTATATGAATATAACTCAAATTCAAATAGCTATTGATTTAAATTCAAAGTCCCAAAAATAAATCCTTAAAAATGTTCCTAAATTTTGGTTTGATATATAGCTCTTGCCAAAATTCTCAAACATTACATAAGGACATCTTGGAAACAAAGAATGAAATTTCCAGGGTTCTTTGCCCTTCTTTTATTTAAGTTTTCGAGGCTTCAGATTTCCTCAATTCAGATTTCTTGAAATTAATGCTACCTCTTGAGCATGCGTTGGTTTTCCCTTGAAGAGGAAAGGGTGATGCAGCAAAGTAGCATAAGTATTTCCCTCAGTTTTTTAGAACCAAGGTATCAATCCAGTAGGAGATAACACGCAAGTCACCTAGTACCTGCACAAACAATCAAGAACCTTGCAACCAACGCGATAAAGGGGTTGTCAATCCCTTCACGGTCACTCGCAAAAGTGAGATCTGATAAAGATAAAAAGATAAATATTTTTGGTATTTTTGTTGTATAGATTGGAAAGTAAAGATTGCAAAATAAAATAAATAGGAAACTAGACTTGTAGATCGGAAACTTATATGATGGAAAATAGAAGATTATATGATGGAAAATAGACCTGAGGGCCATAGGTTTCACTAGTGGCTTCTCTCAAGATAGCATATATTACGGTGGGTGAACAAATTACTGCCGAGCAATTGATAGAAAAGCGCATAGTTATGAGAATATCTAGGCGATGATCATGAATATAGGCATCACGTCCATGTCAAGTAGACCGAAACGATTCTGCATCTACTACTCTTACTCCACACATCGACCGCTATCCAGCATGCATCTAGAGTATTAAGTTCATAAGAACAGAGTAACGCATTAAGCAAGATGACATGATGTAGAGGGATAAACTCAAGCAATATGATATAAACCCCATCTTTTTATCCTCGATGGCAACAATACAATACGTGCCTTGCTGCCCCTACTGTCACTGGGAAAGGACACCGCAAGATTGAACCCAAAGCTAAGCACTTCTCCCATTGCAAGAAAGATCAATCTAGTAGGCTAAACTAAACCGATAATTCGAAGAGACTTGCAAAGATATCAAATCATGCATATAAGAATTCAGAGAAGAACCAAATATTATTCATAGATAAACTTGATCATAAATCCACAATTCATCGGATCTCGGCAAACACACCGCAAAAGAATATTACATCGAATAGATCTCCAAGAACATTGAGGAGAACTTTGTATTGAGAATCAAAGAGAGAGAAGAAGCCATCTAGCTAATAACTATGGACCCGAAGGTCTGTGGTAAACTACTCACACATCATCGGAGAGGCTATGGTGTTGATGTAGAAGCCCTCCGTGATCGATTCCCCCTCCGGCGGAGCGCCGGAAAAGGCCCCAAGATGGTATCTCACGGGTACAGAAGGTTGCGGTGGTGGAAAAGTGGTTTCGTGGCTCCCCCCGATGTTTTTAGGGTATAAGAGTATATATAGGCGAAAGAAATAGGTCGGTGGAGCTTCGTGGGGCCCACGAGGGTGGGGGGCACGCCTACCCCCCTGGGCGCACCCTCCTGCCTCGTGGCCGCCTCGCGGAGTTCCAGACTTCAACTCCAAGTCTTCTAGATTGCATTTGTTCCAAGAAAGATCATCGCGAAGGTTTCATTCCGTTTGGATTCTGTTTGGTATTCCTTTTCTGCAAAACACTGAAATAGGCAAAAAAAACAGGAATTGGCACTGGGCCTTCGGTTAATAGGTTAGTCCCAAAAATAATATAAAAGAGCATATTAAAGCCCATTAAACATCCAAAATAGATAATATAATAGCATGGAACAATCAAAAATTATAGATACGTTGGAGACGTATCAATTAACATGATGCATGCTCACTGATGCAACTATTACACTCAGATATTCTAGGGATGTGACAGATATGGTCAAGACATGATGGGATATAAGTTATTGTATGAGATGGTCATGTTTTGTAAAAGTTATCGGCAACTGGCAGGAGCCTTATGGTTGTCGCTTTATTGTATGAAATGCAATCGCCATGTAATTGCTTTACTTTATCACTATGCGGTAGCGATAGTTGTAGAAGCAATAGTTGGCGAGACGACAACGAAGCTACGATGGAGATCAAGGTGTCAAGCCGGTGACGATGGAGATCATGACGGTGCTTTGGAGATGGAGATCAAAGGCCCAAGATGATGATGGCCATATCATGTCACATATTTTGATTGCATGTGATGTTTATCTTGTATGCATCTTATTTTGCTTAGTACGGCGGTAGGATTATAAGATGATCCCTAACTAAATTTCAAGGTATAAGTGTTCTCCCTGAGTATGCACCGTTTCTACAGTTCGTCGTGCCGAGACACCACGTGAAGATCAGGTGTGATAAGCTCTACGTTCACATACAACAGGTGCAAGCCAGTTTTGCACATGCAGAATACTCGGGTGAAACTTGACGAGCCTAGCATATGCAGATATGGCCTCGGAACACTGAGACCGATATGTCGAACGTGAATCATATAGTAGATATGATCAACATAGAGATGTTCACCATTGAAAACTACTCCATCTCACGTGATGATCAGACATGGTTTAGTTGATATGGATCACGTGATCATTTAGATGACTAGAGGGATGTCTATCAAAGTGGGAGTTCTTAAGTAATATGATTAACTGAACTTTAATTTATCATGAACTTAGTACCTGATAGTTTTTGCATATCTATGTTGTTGTAGATCAATGGCCCGTGCTACCGTTCCCTTGAATTTTAATGCTTTCCTAGAGAAAGCTAAGTTGAAAGATGATGGTAGCAACTACACGGACTGGGTCCATAACTTGAGGATTATCCTCATTGCTGCACAGAAGAATTACGTCCTAGAAGCACCGCTAGGTGCAAGGCCCGCTGCAGGAGCAACTCCAGACGTTATGAACGTCTGGCAAACTAAAGCTGATGACTACTTGATAGTTCAGTGTGCCATGCTTTACGGCTTAGAATCTAGACTTCAAAGACGTTTTGAACGTCATGGAGCATATGAGATGTTCCAGGAGTTGAAGTTAATATTTCAAGCAAATGCCCGAGTTGAGAGAAATGAAGTCTCCAACAAGTTCTATAGCTGCAAGATGGAGGAGAACAGTTCTGTCAGTGAACACATACTCAGAATGTCTGGGTACCACAACCACTTGACTCAGCTGGGAGTTAATGTTCCTGATGATAGTGTCATTGACAGAGTTCTTCAATCACTGCCACCAAGCTATAAAGGCTTCATGATGAACTATAATATGCAAAGGATGGAAAAGACAATTCCTGAGCTCTTCGCGATGCCAAAGGCTGCGGAGGTAGAAATCAAGAAGGAGCATCAAGTGTTGATGGTTAACAAGACCACTAGTTTCAAGAAAAAGGGCAAAGGGAAGAAGGGGAACTTCAAGAAGAATAGCAAGCAAGTTGCTACTCCCGGGAAGAAGCCCAAGTCCAGACCTAAGCCTAAAACTGAGTGCTTCTACTGCAAAGGGACTGGTCACTGGAAGCGGAACTGCCCCAAATATTTGGCGGATAAGAAGGATGGCAAAGTGAAAGGTATATTTTATATACATGTTATTGATGTGTACCTTACTAATGCTCGTAGTAGCGCCTGGGTATTTGATACTGGTTCTGTTGCTCATATTTGCAACTCGAAACAGGGGCTACGGATTAAACGAAGATTGGCTAAGGACGAGGTGACGATGCGCGTCGGAAATGGTTCCAAGGTCGATGTGATCGCCGTTGGCACGCTACCTACATCTACCTTCGGGATTAGTTTTAGACCTAAATAATTGTTATTTGGTGCCAGCGTTGAGCATGAACATTATATCTGGATCTTGTTTGATGCGAGACGGTTATTCATTTAAATCAGAGAATAATGGTTGTTCTATTTATATGAGTAATATCTTTTATGGTCATGCACCCTTGAAGAGTGGTCTATTTTTGTTGAATCTCGATTGTAGTGATACACATATTCATAATATTGAAGCCAAAAGATGCAAAGTTAATAATGATAGTGCAACTTATTTGTGGCACTGCCGTTTAGGTCATATTGGTGTAAAGCGCATGAAGAAACTCCATACTAATGGGCTTTTGGAATCACTTGATGCTTGCAAACCATGCCTCATGGGTAAGATGACTAAGACTCCGTTCTCCAGAATAATGGAGCGAGCAACTGACTTATTGGAAATTATACATACTGATGTATGCGGTCCGATGAGTGTTGAGGCTCGCGGCGGGTATCATTATTTTCTGACCTTCACAGATGATTTGAGCAGATATGGGTATATCTACTTGATGAAACATAAGTCTGAAACATTTGAAAAGTTCAAAGAATTTCAGAATGAAGTGGAAAATCATCGTAACAAGAAAATAAAGTTTCTACGATCTGATCGTGGAGGTGAATATTTGAGTTATGAGTTTGGTCTTCATTTGAAACAATGTGGAATAGTTTCGCAACTCACGCCACCTGGAACACCACAGCATAATGGTGTGTCCGAACATCGTAACCATACTTTATTAGATATGGTGTGATCTATGATGTCTCTTACCGATTTACCACTATCGTTTTGGGGTTATGCTTTAGAGACGGCTGCATTCATGTTAAATAGGGCACCATCTATATCCATTGAGATGACACCATATGAACTATGGTTTGGCAAGAAACCTAAGCTGTCGTTTCTTAAAGTTTGGGGCTGCAATGCTTATGTGAAAAAGCTTCAATCTGATAAGCTCGAACCCAAATCGAAGAAATGCGTCTTCATAGGATACCCAAAGGAAACTGTTGGGTACACCTTCTATCACAGATCCGAAGGCAAGATATTCGTTGCTAAGAATGGATCCTTTCTAGAGGAGGAGTTTCTCTCAAAATAAGTGAGTGGGAGGAAAGTAGAACTTGATGAGGTAATTGTACTTTCTCCCGAATTGGAAAGTAGTTCATCACAGAAATCAGTTCCAGTGATTCCTACACCAATTAGTGAGGAAGCTAATGATGATGATCATGAAACTTCAGATCAAGTTACTACTGAACCTCGTAGGTCAACCAGAGTATGGTCTGCACCAGAGTGGTACGGTAATCCTGTTCTGGAGGTCATCTTGCTAGACCATGACGAACCTATGAACTATGAGGAAGCGATGATGAGCCCAGATTCCGTGTAATGGCTTGAGGCCATGAAATCTGAGATGGGATCCATGTATGAGAACAAAGTGTGGACTTTGGTTGACTTGCCCGATGATCGGCAAGCCATTGAGAATAAATTGATCTTTAAGAAGAAGACTGACGCTGAAGGTAATGTTACAGTCTACAAAGCTCGACTTGTTGCAAAAGGTTTTCGACAAGTTCAAGGAGTTGACTATGATGAGACCTTCTCACCCGTAGCGATGCTTAAGTCTGTCCGAATCATGTTAGCAATTGCCGCATTTTATGATTATGAAATTTGGCAAATGGATGTCAAAACTACATTCCTTAATGGATTTCTTAAAGAAGAGTTGTATATGATGCAACCAGAAGGTTTTGTTGATCCTAAAGGTGCTAACAAAGTGTGCAAGCTCCAGCGATCCATTTATGGACTGGTGCAAGCCTCTCGGAGTTGGAATATACGCTTTGATAGTGTGATCAAAACATATGGTTTTATACAGACTTTTGGAGAAGCCTGTATTTACAAGAAAGTGAGTGGGAGCTCTGTAGCATTTCTGATATTATATGTGGATGACATATTGTTGATTGGAAATGATATAGAATTTCTGGATAGCATAAAAGGATACTTGAATAAGAGTTTTTCTATGAAAGACCTCGGTGAAGCTGCTTATATATTGGGCATCAAGATCTATAGAGATAGATCAAGACGCTTAATTGGACTTTCACAAAGCACATACCTTCATAAAGTTTTGAAGAAGTTCAAAATGGATCAGTCAAAGAAAGGGTTCTTGCCTGTGTTACAAGGTGTGAAGTTGAGTCAGACTCAATGCCCGACCACTGCAGAAGATAGAGAGAAAATGAAAAGTCATTCCCTATGCCTCAACCATAGGTTCTATCATGCAATGCTGTGTACCAGACCTGATGTGTGCCTTGCTATAAGTTTAGCAGGGAGGTACCAAAGTAATCCAGTAGTGGATCACTGGACAACGGTCAAGAATATCCTGAAATACCTGAAAAGGACTAAGGATATGTTTCTCGTTTATGGAGGTGACAAAGAGCTTGTCATAAATGGTTACGTCGATGCAAGCTTTGACACTGATCCGGATGACTCTAAGTCACAAACCGGATACGTATTTATATTGAATGGTGGAGCTATCAGTTGGTGCAGTTCCAAGCAGAGTGTCATGGCGGGATCTACGTGTGAAGCGGAGTACATAGTGGCTTCGGAAGCAGCAAATGAAGGAGTCTGGATGAAGGAGTTCATATCCGATCTAGGTGTAATACCTAGTGCATCGGGTCCAATGAAAATCTTTTGTGACAATACTGGAGCAATTGTCTTGGCGAAGGAATCCAGATTTCACAAGAGAACCAAACACATCAAGAGACGCTTCAATTCCATCTGCGATCAAGTCAAGGAGGGAGACATAGAGATTTGCAAAATACATACGGATCTGAATGTTGCAGACCCGTTGACTAAGCCTCTTCCACGAGCAAAACATGATCAGCGCCAAGACTCCATGGGTGTTAGAATAATTACTATGTAATCTAGATTATTGACTCTAGTGCAAGTGGGAGACTAAAGGAAATATGCCCTAGAGGCAATAATAAAGTTGTTATTTATATTTCCTTATATCATGATAAATGTTTATTATTCATGCTAGAATTGTATTAACCGGAAACTTAGTACATGTGTGAATACATAGACAAAACCGAGTGTCCCTAGTATGCCTCTACTTGACTAGCTCGTTGATCAAAGATGGTTATGTTTCCTGACCATAGACATGTGTTGTCATTTGATGAACGGGATCACATCATTAGAGAATGATGTGATGGACAAGACCCATCCGTTAGCTTAGCATAATGATCGTTAAGTTCTATTGCTATTGCTTTCTTCATGACTTATACATATTCCTCTGACTATGAGATTATGCAACTCCCGAATACCGGAGGAACACCTTGTGTGCTATCAAATGTCACAACGTAATTGGGTGATTATAAAGATGCTCTACAGGTGTCTCCGAAGGTGTTTGTTGGGTTGGCATAGATCAAGATTAGGATTTGTCACTCCGAGTATCGGAGAGGTATCTCTGGGCCCTCTCGGTATTGCACATCACTATAAGCCTTGCAAGCAATGTGACTAATGAGTTAGTTGCGGGATGATACATTAAGGAACCAGTAAAGAGACTTGCCGGTAACGAGATTGAACTAGGTATGATGATACCGACGATCGAATATCGGGCAAGTAACATACCGACGACAAAGGGAATGACGAATGTTGTTATGCGGTTTGACCGATAAAAATCTTCATAGAATATGTAGGAACCAATATGAGCATCCAGGTTCCGCTATTGGTTATTGACCAGAGATATGTCTCGGTCATGTCTACATAGTTCTCGAACCCGTAGGGTCCGCACGCTTAACGTTTGATGACGATTTGTATTATGAGTTGTGTGTTTTGGTGACCGAAGTTTGTTCGGAGTCCCGGATGAGATCACGGACATGATGAGGAGTCTCGAAATGGTCGAGAGGTAAATATTGATATATTGGAAGGTTATGTACGGACACCGGAATGGTTCCGAAGAGGTTTGGGGATTTTTCGGAGTACCGGGAGGTTACCGGAACCCCCCGGGAAAGTTAATGGGCCTCATGGGCCATAGTGGAGAGAGGAAGGCAGGCCACAAGAGGTGGCATGCGCCCCCCCCCCCATGGCCAATCCGAATTGGATAGGGGGTGGGGGTGCGGCCCCCCTTTCCTTCTCCCTCTCCCCCTCTTTCCCCTTTCCCCTCTCCGTTGGAAGGAAGGGGGGGAGCCGAATCCTACTAGGAGTGCAGTCCTAGTAGGACTCCCCCCCATGGTGCGCCACCCCTAGGGCCAGCCACCTCCTCCTCCCCTCCTTTATATACGGGGGCGAGGGCACCCCAAAGGCACATCAACTGTTCTCTAAGCCGTGTGCGGTGTCCCCCTCGACAGTTTACTCCTCCGGTCATCGCGTCGTAGTGCTTAGGCGAAGCCCTGCGCGGATCACATCACCATCACCGTCACTACGCCGTCGTGCTGACGGAACAATCCCTCGACCCTCTGCTGGATCAAGAGTTCGAGGGACGTCATCGAGCTGAATGTGTGCTGAACTCAGAGGTGCCGTACGTTCGGTACTAGATCGGTTGGATCATGAAGACGTTCGACTACATCAACCGTGTTAACCTAACGCTTCCGCTTTCAGTCTACGAGGGTACGTGGACACACTCTCCCCCTCTCGTTGCTATGCATCTCCTAGATAGATCTTGTGTGAGCGTAGGAATTTTTTTGAAATTGCATGCTACGTTCCCCAACAATATTGCCATGCAACTTTCCACCGTTCCGTTTATTATGACACGTTCCATCATTGTCATATTGCTTTGCATGATCATGTAGTTGACATCGTATTTGTGGCAAAGCCACCGTTCATAATTCTTTCATACATGTCACTCTTGATTCATTGCACATCCCGGTACACCGCCGGAGGCATTCATATAGAGTCATATTTTGTTCTAAGTATCGAGTTGTAATTCTTGAGTTGTAAGTAAATAAAAGTGTGATGATCTTCATTATTAGAGCATTGTCCCATGTGAGGAAAGGATGATGGAGACTATGATTCCCCCACAAGTCGGGATGAGACTCTGGACAAAAAAAAGAGGCCATAAAAAAGAGAGAAGGCCCAAATAAAAACTAAAAAAATGAGAGAAAAGAGAGAAGGGACAATGTTACTATCCTTTTACCACACTTGTGCTTCAAAGTAGCACCATGATCTTCATAATAGAGAGTCTCCTATGTTGTCACTTTCATATACTAGTGGGAATTTTTCATTATAGAACTTGGCTTGTATATTCCAATGATGGGCTTCCTCAAATTGTCCTAGTTCTTCGTGAGCAAGCGAGTTGGATGCACACCCACTTAGTTTCTTTTTGAGCTTTCATAAACTTATAGCTCTAGTGCATCCGTTGCATGGTAATCCCTACTCACTCACATTGATATCTATTGATGGGCATCTTCATAGCCCGTTGATACGCCTAGTTGATGTGAGACTATCTCCTTATTTTTGTCTTCTCCACAACCACCATATTCTATTCCACCTATAGTGCTATGTCCATGGCTCACGCTCATGTATTGCGTGAAAGTTGAAAAAGTTTGAGAACATCAAAAGTATGAAACAATTGCTTGGCTTGTCATCGGGGTTGTGCATGATTTGAATATTTTGTGTGATGAAGATGGAGCATAGCCAGACTATATGATTTTGTAGGGATAAGCTTTCTTTGGCCATGTTATTTTGAGAAGACATAATTGCCTTGTTAGTATGCTTGGAGTATTATTGTTTTTATGTCAATATTAAACTTTTGTTTTGAATCTTATGGATCTGAACAGTCATGCCACAATAAAGAAAATTACATGGATAAATATGTTAGGTAGCATTCCACATCAAAAATTCTGTTTTTATCATTTACCTACTCGAGGACGAGCAGGAATTAAGCTTGGGGATGCTTGATACGTCTCCAACGTATCTATAATTTTTGATTGTTCCATGCTATTATATTATCTGTTTTGGATGTTTTATATGCATTAATATGCTATTTTATATTATTTTTGGGACTAAACTATTAACCTAGAGCCCAGTGCCAGTTTCTGTTTTTTCCTTGTTTTTAGCTTCGTGGAAAAGGAATACCAAACAGAGTCCAAACTGAATAAAATCTTCGCGATAATTTTTCTTGGACTAGAAGACATCCAGGAGACTTGGAAATGAATTCGGAGGAGCCACGAGGCGGCCACAAGGGTGGAGGGCGCGCCCTGATGCGGCTTGAACTATGTCGGTATTTCCCCAAAGAGGAAGGGATGATGCAACACAGCTACGGTAGATATTTCCCTCAATGATGAGACCAAGGTTATCGAACCAGTAGGAGAACCATGCAACACCACGTAAACAGCTCCTGCACACAAAGAACAAATACTTGCAACCCGACGTAAGAGAGGGGTTGTCAATCTCTCACGGGTAAAATGATAGGTAAAATTGTAGTAGATTGGATAAATGGATCTCGCGGGAACGTGAGATAAAATAAATAAATAAAAATTGCAGCAATGTATTTTTGTATTTTTGGATTAATAGATCTGAAAAACAAAGCAAATAAAAATACATCGTGAAGGCAAATATAATAAAGGAGAGACCCGGGGGCCATAGATTTCACCAGTGGCATCTCTCGAGAAAAATAGCATACGGTGGGTGAACAAATTACTGTTGGGCAATTGATATAACTTCAAATAATCAACCAGGCAATGATCGTTAAATAGGCATCACGTCCAAGATTTGTAGACCGACTCCTGCCTGCATCTACTACTATTACTCCACACATCAACCGCTATCCAGCATGCATCAAGTGGATTAAGTTCATGGAGAAACGGAGTAATGCAATAAGAACGATGACATGATGTAGACAAGATCTATTTATGTAGAAATAGACCCCATCTTGTTATCCTTAATAGCAACGATACACACGTGTCGGTTCCCCTTCTGTCACTGGGATCAAGCACCGTAAGATCAAACCCATCACAAAGCACCTCTTCCCATGGCAGGGGGTAGGGCGCGCCCCCTACCTTGTGGGCCTCGTGTGACTCCCCTGACCTAATTCTTTCTCCTATATATTCACATATGTTCCCAAACCACCAAAAGCATCCAAGAAAATACTTTTCCACCGCCGCAACCTTCTGTACCCGTGAGATCCCATCTAGGGGCCTTTTCCGGCACCCTGCCGGAGGGGGATTCGATCACGGAGGGCTTCTACATCAACCCTATTGCCCTTCCGATGAAGCATGAGTAGTTTACCATAGATCTACGGGTCCATAGCTAGTAGCTAGATGGCTTCTTCTCTCTCTTTGATTCTCAATACCATGTTCTCCTCGCTGTTCTTGGAGATCTATCCGATGTAATATTCTTTTGCAGTGTGTTTGTCGAGATCCGATGAAATGTGGATTTATGATCAGCTTATCTATGAATATTATTTGAATCTTCTCTGAATTCTTATATGCATGATTTGATATCTTTGTAATTCTCTTCGAACTATCGGTTTGGTTTGGCCAACTAGATTGGTTTTTCTTGCAATAGGAGGAGTGCTTAGCTTTGGGTTCAATCTTGAAGTGTCCTTTCCCAGTGACAATAGGGGCAGCAAGGCACGTATTGTATTGTTGCCATCGAGGATAAAAAGATGGGGTTTTCATCATATTGCTTGAGTTAATTCCTCTACATCATGTCATCTTACTTAATGCGTTACTCTATTCTTCATGAACTTAATACTCTAGATGCAGGCAGGAGTCGGTCGATGTATGGAGTAATAGTAGTAGATGTAGAATCATTTCGGTCTACTTGACACGGACGTGATGCCTATATTCAGGATCATTGCCTTAGATATCGTCATAACTTTACGCTTTTCTATCAATTGCTCGACACTAATTTGTTCACCCACCGTATTATTTGCTATCTTGAGAGAAGCCTCTAGTGAAACCTATGGCCCCCGGGTCTATTTTCCATCATATAAGTTTCCGATCTACTATTTTGCAATCTTTTACTTTCCGTTCCATAAACCAAAAATACCAAAAATATTTAATTTATCGTTAGTTTAGTTTCATCTATCTCTATCAGATCTCACTTTTGCAAGTAACTGTGAAGGGATTGACAACCCCTTTATCGCGTTGGGTGCAAGTTGTTTGATTGTTTGTGCAGGTATTAGGTGATTTGTGCGTTGTCTCCTACTGGATTGATAGCTTGGTTCTCAAACTGAGGGAAATACTTATCTCTACTTTGCTGGATCACCCTTTCCTCTTCAAGGGAAAAACCAACGCAAGCTCAAGAAGTAGCAATGATTGAGATGAGGAAAAGCTGGTATGAACTCGACCTATCTTGTTTTTGTAAATATGATTAGTTCATCGTTCTTGATTCATCCCATTATGGATGAAACATGTTTGCAATGACAATTAGAGATTATAGTTACCCATGCCATGCTTAATTAGCTAGGAGTTTATAATGGTTTATCTTGCGTGCCAACATGCTTTTAAAATGGTTGTGATGTAGTATGATAGGATGGTATCCTCCTTTGAATGATTCGAGTGGCTTGACTTGGCACATGTTCACGCATGTAGTTGAAACAAAAATCAACATAGCCTCCACGATATTTATGTTCATGGTGATTTATATCCTACTCATGCTTGCACTCAATGTTGGTTATTCCCAATGCATGTTTATGACTGTTGTCCCTCTCTAGTTGGTCGCTCCCTAGTCTTTTTCTAGCCTTCACTTGTACTAAGCGAGAATACTGCTTGTGCATCCATCTCCATAAACCCAAAGTTATTCCATATGAGTCCACCATACCTACCTATATGCGGTATTTACCTGCCGTTCCAAGTAAATTTGCATGTGCCAAATTCTAAACCTTCAAATGATAATCTGTTTTGTATGCCCGAACCGATCATGTAGCGACTGGGGGCTATCAGTATCTTCCATGCTAGGTGGGTTATTCTCACGATGAGTGGATTCCGCTCATCATTCACGAGAAAATGGCTGGTAATCGGGATGCCCAGTCCCATGCTCAAATCAAATCAAAATATAATTGCAAACAAAACTCCCCAGGACTATTGTTAGTTGGACGGTACTTGTTGTTTCGGACCAGCCATGGAATGTGCTTGTTGGTGGTGGGGGATTATAAACTTTACCATTCTGTTTGGGAACAACCTATAATGTATATATTATGGAAGATACCAAGATCTCTTGGTTGTTATGTTGACAATGAAAGCATACCTCTCAAAATATTATTTATCTATGTTTCAAAAAACTCGAGCTCTGGCACCTCTGTAAATCCCTGCTTCCCTCTGCGAAGGGCCTATCTATTTACTTTTATTGTTGAGTCATCATCCTCATATAAAAAGCACGAGTTAGAGAGCACCACTGTCATTTGTATGCATTGTTATTAATTTATATTGAGTATGACTGGATCTCTTTTGCCATGAATTACAATGTTTAGTCAGTCCTTAATCTTCAGGGGTGCTCTGCATTTATTTTTTGCGGTCTCAGAAAGGGCTAGCGAGATACCATCTTGTCATATCATATCGTGATTGTTTTGAAAAAGTGTTGTCATCCGAGATTCGTTATTATTGCTCGCTAGTTGATTATGCCATTGATATGAGTAAATGTGAGACCTAAATGTTATTGTGAATATGGTTAGTTCATAATCTTTGCTGAAAACTTGAATGCTGGCTTTACATATATGCAACAACAAGATCAAACAGAGTTTGTAAAAGTTTTTCTTTATCACTTTCAGTTTGTCAACTGAATTGCTTGAGGACAAGCAATGGGTTAAGCTTGGGGGAGTTGATACGTCTCCATCGTATCTACTTTTCCAAACTCTTTTGCCCTTGTTTTGGACTCTAATTTGCATGATTTGAATGGAACTAACCCAGACTGACGCTGTTTTCAGCAGAATTACCTGACGTTGTTATTTTTGTGCAGAAATAAAAGTTCTCGGAATGACCTGAAACTTCACGGAGAATAGTTTTGGAATAAATAAAAAATATTGATGAAAGAATCAACCGAGGGAGACCCACCACCTGTCCACAAGGGTGGGGGCGCGCCCTACCCCCTGGGCACGCCCCCCTGGCTTGTGGGTCCCACGAAGCTCCACAGACCTCAACTCCAACTCCATATATTCACGTTCGGGGAGAAAAAAAATGAGAGAGAAGGATTCATTGCATTTTACGATATGGAGCTGCCGCCACCTCATGTTCTTCCTCGGGATGGTAGATCTAGAGTCCATTTTGGGCTCCGGAGAGTGGAAATCGTCGCCATCGTCATCAACAACCATCCGCCATCACCAATTTCATGATGCTCACCGCCGTGCATGAGTAATCCCATCCTAGGCTTGCTGGACGGTGATGGGTTGGATGAGATTTACCATGTAATCGAGTTAGTTTTGTTAGGGTTTGATCCCTAGTATCCACTATGTTCTAAGATTGATGTTGCTATGACTTTGCTATGCTTAATGCTTGTCACTAGGGCCTGAGTTCCATGATTTCATATCTGAACCTATTATGTTTTCATGAATATATTTGTGTTCTTGATCCTATCTTGCAAGTTATAGTCACCTACTACGTGTTATGATCCAGCAACCCCGGAGTGACAATAGTCGGGACACTTCCCGGTGATGACCGTAGTTTGAGGAGTTCATGTATTCACTAAGTGCTAATGCTTTGGTCCGGTTCTCTATTAAAAGGAGGCCTTAATATCCCTTAGTTTCCATTAGGACCCCGCTGCCACGGGAGGGTAGGACAAAAGATGTCATGCAAGTTCTTTTCCATAAGCACATATGACTATATTCGGAATACATGCCTACATTATATTGATGAATTGGAGCTAGTTCTGTGTCACCCTATGTTATAACTGTTGCATGATGAATGCCATCCGACATAATTATCCAGCATCGATCTATTGCCTACGAGCTTTTCACCTATTGATCTTTGCTTCATTACTTTTTCGTTGCCACTGTTACAATTGCTACAAAACTGCTACTGTTACTTTTGCCACCGTTACTGTTACTTCCATACTACTTTGCTACTAAATACTTTGCTGCAGATATTAAGTCTTTCAGGTGTGGTTGAATTGACAACTCAACTGCTAATACTTGAGAATATTCTTTGGCTTCCCTTGTGTCGAATCAATAAATTTGGGTTGAATACTCTACCCTCGAAAACTGTTGCGACCCCCTATACTTGTGGGTTATCAGGGGGGAAGAAAAGAAGGGAAGAGAAAGGAAAGGAAGGGGGGGGCAAGGAGGAACCCAAGTAGGATTCGGTCCTACTTGGGGCGCCTCCTGGTCTCTCCCCTCCCCCTCCCACCTATATATATATATATATATGTGGGGGGGGGGGGGCACCCCAAGCACACACCAGACAATTTCCTAGCCGTGTGCGGCGCCCCCCTCCACCGTTTACACCCCCGGTCATATTTTCGTAGTGCTTAGGTGAAGCCCTGCGGAGATCACTTCACCATCACCGTCACCACGCCGTCGTGCTGACGGAACTCATCTATTACCTCGACGTCTTGCTGGATCAAGAAGGCGAGGGACATCACCGAGTTGTACGTGTGCAGAACGCGGAGGTGCCGTGCGTTCGGTACATGATCGGTTGAAGCGCGAAGAAGTTCGACTACATCAACCGCATTGTAAAACGCTTCCGTTTACGGTCTACGAGGGTACGTAGACACACTCTCCCCTCGTTGTTAAGCATCTCCATGGATAGATCATTGCGTGTGCGTAGAATTTTTTTTGTTTTCCATGCAACAATTCCCAACAGTGGCATCATGAGCCAGGTCTATGCGTAGATGATATGGACGAGTAGAACACAAAAGTTGTGGGCGGTGATAGTCACACTGCTTACCACCAACGTCTTATTTTGATTCGGCGGTATTTTAAGATGAAGCGCCCCGGACCAACCTTACATGTCCACGTACATGAGACTGGTTCCATCGACAGACATGCAACTAGTTTTGCATAAAGGTGGCTGGCGGGTGTCTATTTCTCCTACTTTAGTTGAATCAAATTTGACTGTGGCCGGTCCTTGAAGAAGGTTAAAACAGCAAACTTGACGAAACACCGTTGTCGTTTTATGCGTAGGTAAGAAAGGTTCTTGCTAGAAGCCCGTAGCAGCCATGTAAAACTTGCAACAACAAAGTAGAGGACGTCTAACTTGTTTTTGCAGGGCATGTTGTGATGTGATATGGTCAAGACATGATGTGATATACGTTATTGTATGAGATGATCATGTTTTGTAAAAGTTATCGACAACCGGCAGGAGCCTTATGGTTGTCTCTTTATTGTATGAAATGCACACTCCATGTAATTGCTTTACTTCATCACTATGCGTTAGCGATAGTTGTAGAAGCAATATTGGCGAGATGACCATGACGCAATGATGGAGATCAAGGTGTCGAGTCGGTGACGATGGAGATCATGACAATGCTTTGGAGATGGAGATCAAAAGCACAAGATAATGATGGCCATATCATGTCACATATTTTGATTGCATGTGATGTTTATCTTTTATGCATCTTATTTTGCTTAGTACGGGGATAGCATTATAATATGATCCCTTAACTAAATTTCAAGGTAAAAGTGTTCTCCCTGAGTATGCACCATTGCTACTGTTCGTCATGTTGAGACACCACGTGATGATCGGGTGTGATAGACTCTACGTTCACATACAACAGGTGCAAGACAGTTTTGCACATGCGGAATACTTGGGTTAAACTTGATGAGCCTAGCATGTACAGACATGGCCTAGGAACACTGGAGACTGAATGGTCAAACGTGAATCATATAGTAGATATGATCAACATAGAGATGTTCACCATTGATGACTACTCCATCTCACGTGATGATCGGACATTGATTAGTTGATTTGGATCATGTATCATTTAGATGACTTGAGGGATGTCTATCTAAGTGGGAGTTCTTAAGTAATTTGATTAATTGAACATAATTTATCAGGAACTTAGTCCTGATAGTATTTGCATATCTATGTTGTAGATCAATGGCCCGTGCTACCGTTCCCCTGAATTTTAATGCGTTCCTAGTGAAAAATAAGTTGAAAGATGATAGTAGCAATGATGCGGACTGGGTCCGTGATCTGAGCATTATCCTCATTGCTGCATAGAAGAATTATGTCCTTGATGCACCGCTAGGTGACATACCTATTGCAGGAGCAGATGCAGACATTATGAACCTTTGACAAGCTCGGTATGATGACTACTTGATAGTTTAGTGAGCCATGCTTTACGGCTTAGAACCGGGACTTCAAAAATGTTTTGAATGCCACAGAGCACATGAGATGTTCCAAGAGCTAGAATTGGTATTTCAGACTCATGCCCATGTCGAGAGGTATGAGACCTCTGACAAGTACTTTGCCTACAAGATGGAGGAGAATAGCTCAGCCAGTGAGCATGTGCTCAGAATGTTTGGGTACTACAATCGCTTGAATCAAGTGGGAGTTAATCTTCCAGATAAGATAGTGATTGACAAGATTTCTCTAGTCACTATCACTAAGCTACTAGAACTTCGTCATGAACTATAATGTGCAAGGGATGACAAAAACAATTCCCAAACTCTTTGCGATGCTGAAATCAACGAAGGTAGAAATCAAGAAAGAGCATCAAGTGTTGATGGTTAACAAAACCACTAGTTTCAAGAAAAAGGGCAAGGAAAAGAAAGGGAACTTCAAGAAGAATGGAAAGCAAGTTGCCACTCCCGGGAAGAAGCCCAAGGCTGGACCCAAGCCTGAAACTGAGTGCTTCTACTACAAAGGGACTGGTCACTGGAAGCGGAACTACTCCAAGCACTACTGGAATCAGGATCTTTGCCGTCAGCCAGTTCTTTGCCGTCTGCTAGCTGACGGCAAAGGAGGTCTTTGCCATCAGCATACAGAAAGCTGACGGCAAAGAAAGAGCGGACGACAAAGAGGGTGTTTGCCGTTAGCCAGCTCTTTGCCGTCTGCTAGCAGACGACATAGAAGCTTTGCTGTCTGCTAGCGGACGGCAAAGAGGGAGGGTGGCTCACTAGTGAGAACCACCTAATGGTCACTTTCTTTGCCATCTGCTAGCAGACGGCAAAGCTTCTTTTCCGTCTGCTAACTGACGGTAAAGAGAATAGCCAACCTAACGGCCGTCTCCCCTTGACCCCACCCCACTAGGTACGCTCTTTGCCGTCTGCTAGCACACGGCAAAGAAATTAAACCTAACTAAAAACGGTCGGCCCCGCGCCCCACCCCTCTCTCTCCCCTCTCTCTCTCTCTCCCTCACCTCACCCGCGCCTCTCCCGTGCCGGCCGTCCCCGTGCCCGCCGCCCCCGCCGCCGACCCCCACCGCCCCCGACCACCACCGCCCCCGACGCCCCTGACCCCCACCACCCCCGCCGCCCCCGACCACCACCGCCCCCGGCGCCCCGGCGCCCCGCCGCTCAGGCCTCCCGCCGCCCGTCGCCGCTCCGCCCCTCGCCGCCCGGCGCTCCGCCCCCCGCAGCCCGGCGCCGCTCCGCCCCCTGCAGGTGAGGTTTCTTCCCTTTTTTTCTTTCTTTTTTTTCTTGCTGTTTTTAGGTTAATTACATAGGTTATTTAGTTAGTTAGTTATTTTTTTAGGTTAATTACTTAGTTAGTTAGTTAATTAGTTAGTAGGTGTTGGTTTACCCTAATCAGTTAGTAGGTGGTGTTTCTGTCTAGCTCATAGCAGAATGTTTAGCTCCAATTTAATTTAGCCATGTTTAGTTTCAATTGCACTAATACAATTACTAATTGATTCCGTATTACTACATTAACCATATCTAGTTTTAGTTTTACTAATTACTACTCCTAGAAAACAACCATGTAAATGATTAGGATTAGGATGCATATGCATCCCTTTTCTTTTGTTTCTTGAAAATCAGAAAAGAAAAAGAAAAGGCAGGTTTAGTCATCATTTGTCAATTAGTTGGCTAATGGTTTCTAGAATTATTTGACCATGGGCATGGACAGGTAGCAACTAGGAAAGGTAGGATTTTGCATAAAGGGGAGGTGGTGATTAAACCCATAAAAGTGAGGCAGTACAATGGAGGGACCCAAAGGGTGCTTCCCGCTAACAAGGAATTTCACTCCATTCAAACATAGTAATGGCTAATAATTAGTGGCAGGGTGATCTTAAGCACCTAGCTCCTGATTGTTGGGACCTGACAATGCTGCAATATTTATCTTTCTGAAGAAAAAAACATTCTTATTTCAATTTGACTTCACACAAAGAAAGAATCCCTTACTTTACTTTAATTTGTTTCCTCGGAACAACATTCGACGGTATCTGAAGTACACCCAAAATGAGTATATCATCATAAGAAAGAAATGTCATCACTACAAAAAAAAAATACACTTCCATGATGATACGTGTTTGTCACAGTAGGTCACGTTTTCTGTCATGCATGTACATCCATGACGATTTTATGACAGAATCAAGATAGTCATACCTGTGCTGTCGTAGAAGTGTTCCATGACATTACCAAAATTATCATCACGGAAGTGTCCACTTCCATGATGATAAATGGCGCGTCATGAAAGTGCTTTCGTCAAGGGTGACTGACATGTGGCATCCACCGTAACGGGTCGCCATTAAGCTATCGGGTCCGGTTTTGGATCCGATAACCCGTTAATAGCCCGGCCCAATGAGGATTTTCCATGTGTAAAATTCTCATTGGCCGGAGGAAACACATGTTGGCTCACCGTTGGGACAGATGTCATCCACTCATTAGACAGGAAGCGCCTATGATAGGTCGACACATGGCACGGCCCAATAGTGGCCCATTCCGGTGAAAAAGGCCGGCCCAGTAAAAATTAGCAGGCCGGTCCATATAAGGCCTACTTTAGTCAGGTCCATTTAAGCCCACGGCCCATACGAGATGTGCCAATTCGGCCCGTCAACGGCCCGTTAAAGATTTGACACCATTGCAGCCCATCGTCTGTTCGAGCCCGTTAACAGCCCGCTATATATTTGGGCTCAATATCGGCCTGATGTGATTTCGGCCTGTTAACGGCCCATTCAAGGGATGGGCCAATTTTCAGGATGTACATCTTTCGGCCTTTTAGCGACCCATTTAAGTGTTCGGCTAATTTCCGGCCCGGTGTGTCTTTCAGCCTGTTGACGGCCCATAAATGAGTTGGGCCATTTGTAGTCGGACCTTAGTTTTGGCCTTTTAGCGACCCATTTAAGTGTTGGGCCAATTCCCGGCCTGGTGTGTCTTTCAGCCTGTTGACGGCCCATAAATGAGTTGGGCCATTTGTAGTCGGACCTGAGTTTTGGCCTTTTAACAGCCCATGCTCTTCATGGTCCAATACCAGCCCGGTTTCTCTTTCGGCCTGCTAAAGGCCCACAACACAGTTGGGCCATTTACAGTACGACCTGACTTTCGGCCTCTTAGCGGCCCATGCTCTTCATGGTCCAGTACGAGCCCGCTGTCTCTTTCGGCCTGCTAAAGGCCCACAGTATAGTTGGGCCATATGTAGCCTGACCTTAGTAACGGCATGTTAACGGCCCGTGAAATCAAATGGGCCCACCTGTTGCCCGCTTCGATGTCGGCCTGTTAACGACCCGGGAGGTAAGAGGGCCGACCATTAACTTTCGGCCTGGTAATGGCCCATTAACTTAATGGGCCCACTAAAGTTCATACATGTCTTTAGGCCCAATTAAATAATTTGAGCCCATTACGATGAGCAATTATGCACAGGACCAAAATCGATCAAGCAAAGGTACGGCATACAGGGAAAAACGTTGCACATCCAGCATATATTACAGGAAATTACATCCACTGGGCAATCAAAGATTGATGCCAGTGCAAATAAATGAACAAAACCTAACGATCTACAACGTCACAATCTGCAACCTCAGCGCGGATGACGACCATAAGCATGTGGGCAAGTTCTTGCTGCTTTGCTACACTATCTCTAAAAACATTGATCAGTTGTTGTTGCGCATGAATATGCAGCTCTGATTCCTCCACCATTTCCATCATTGCTTCAGCCATTAATTGGTTCACAAACATACATTTTTTCCATTGCATTCGAGACAGAGGAAACTGAACAGATTCAGATGGCGATTTTGGCAGGCTTGTATTATTGATAGTGGAGAGTGTCTCGACCACTGCATCATAACATAAATTAGGAGGGGAACCGAACAGATTAATCATGAGTTATTGCCATATTACCTGGCCTAGATTTATTGGAAAGAAACAATGGGGTTGCCTTGCTGTTTTCAAAGTTTGTCTTCTTATCTTTAGCAGCCTGCACCAAATTAACACACTAGCATTGCTATCATTGGCCAGGTCAGATAATAGGAAAGCAACATTGACACAACGAATGTTTGGGCAACCAGACCACACCAGCCTACACCAAATTAACACAATATGGCACATCTATCATTAGCCAGGTAAGGTAATACGAAAGCAACATTGACACAATGAATGAATGGGCAACCAGAGCAGCACTACAATTCAGTAATGTGCATGATATGAGATAGTACACTCATGCAGCTCAGTATGCAAAACTACCAGGCAGTTTTCCTTACAAAAATCAACATTGTCACCTTTAACATTTTGCTACAACTGAATTTAGATCAGATAAAGGTTGGATTCACACCGATTAACAAAATACATGCTGATGTAAAAATATAGTGATATACAGCAGGTCCTTACATCAGCATTGGAGCACAGAGGATTCCCGCAAGATACTTTCCTCGAATACGATCCCAATGGAGGGAATCTTCTATCGTTTAACCTTATTTTCTAAAAGAGAGATGGGTAAGAAACATGTAGAAAATATGATCAGAATGCTATAAAATTTAAAGATGCGAGGATACGCACACGCTTCTTAGAATGGAGTTGACATATTTTTGCTGGACTAGAGCGGACTAGTTCTTTGGCCACTGGAATCTGCTTATTATCTGTGGGAGTTGGGTTTCTCTGTGCTGGAGCAGTATCTATGAAAATTGGAGTTGGTTTATTTTCTCCTGGCATTTGGATCTTTTGCAAAGACCTGGTTTGTAACCCTTCAGATTCTAACATAGCCGTCTTCCCCTTGCATGCCTTATATAGAAGAATGGTGCTTCAATTATAAAACATGCTACAGCAAAGATGGAATAGGTACTGAAGAATAGAAAGGCATGACAT
Source organism: Thinopyrum elongatum (assembly GCA_011799875.1). Classification (NCBI taxonomy): domain Eukaryota; kingdom Viridiplantae; phylum Streptophyta; class Magnoliopsida; order Poales; family Poaceae; genus Thinopyrum; species Thinopyrum elongatum. The sequence continues at coordinate 430,630,793 of CM022297.1, forward strand.
ATTGACATGTATTCCCTCCATGCGGAAATAAATGGATGGGTCTAGGCGTATTTCAGTTCTAGATACATCCAGTTTTATCCATTTCTGTGACATGTAATCCAAACGGAGGGAGTATGATGTAAGAGCTAGGGATACGACAGGACAACAGTGTAAAAAAACACTACTTGAATGTAAAACTGTATGCTAGCGGAATACAATACAGAAAAACACTAAGGCAACATATGCGTGTATGATTGGGAAACTAAGATGGCATTGCAAGAGACCACTAGAACAACACTTCAATGTAAAAAAAAGAACATGGTATGGTAGACAGATGAAGTACATACTGATGAATAACAATGCATAAGATATTGAGAAGCATGATGTCCAAACTAAGCAGATGGCATTACGATAGAGTAGAATGACAGTACTTGAATTTGAAAACATGTTATCATTAATGTAATAGGTACTGAAAAACAGGAAAGCATGCCATATTTACATGCATGATCAGCAGGCGAAGCACAAGGCATTGCAACAGAGTAGATGCACTCCAGGACATTATATGCATGTTGTACCCATATCAAGGGCCAAGTTAGAGCAAGGACCTTATGGGGTGAATAGGATTCATCATCTTTCTGCAAGTCTTGTGAAGAACTGCCTTTACATGTTCCATCATATTGGGTATCATTGACGTCAAGTTTGTTGGCTGTTACATTGCTCCGTGAGGTTCTTGTGGATAAATCAGTGTGTGCAATTATATCTGACATGCATGGAAGACAACTAGTAGTTAGATTTATGTAATGAGTGCCTGTAGGAGATGACATAAATAGTAGGACTGGGGTTAACTAGCAGCAACAGGTCTCAAAAACTAAAGGGAGAACACAAATGAAAGCTACAGAATATGTATCGTTTGTACTCGAGATTAACTAGATGGCACACAAAAGTATTAAGGAACAACATAGGTTATACTAGAAGTGGTATAATACTATAATCACCAGCCTGTGGGATAGCATTGGCTGATGGATGATAACTATGGAACAGCGTTACCTAAAGAACAAGTCTCATAGCTGAACTATGGAACAGCGTTAACTCCTGAACAAGACCCGTAAGAGATCAGCATGAATATACAGTGAAATGTGATAATCTATTTTTAATGCTTAGATGAATAACAAAGCCATAAATGTTGCACACAAGTAAGATGAGGGTACAATCTATCTGGCCGCCATCCATAGGAGTGAGCATCATGTGCTGACTTATCAATGGCCCTGCAGTTGTTGTGGCTGTCCATGTCGGGCACGCGCATTCGATGCAGGGAACTATTGAGTGGGGACTATAGCTCCCTTCTGGTGCATGCTTCCCTTGTTGGAGCAGCTGCGGTGAGTCGGAAGACGGTGTGGCTGAAGATGCAGAAAACGCATAATGTTAAGAATGACACATCTCTCTGATATGAAGAAATACCCTAAGAGATCAACAACAAGGTACGAGAGTGGTCACACGTCTGTTGACTGAAGACTAAATTGGGGTCACACGATTTTATTTTATTTTGGTACTGTCCGATCTACGCCGGATGGCTTGATGGCCGTCTTGTGCCTCCCGGCTGACACTATTTGGAATCTTCCCCGAAGAGCCAGCGACCACCGGCAGAGCAGCCTGCCTCCGCCGTCCGTCGCCCCGACCAAAACCCCACTCCCCGCCCCACCGCACTGCCGTGGTTGCGCCGCCCCCGGGCCAATCCACAAAGACTCACCGTCATCCAGATCCGGCGGCGGCAGTACCTTCAACGCACGCAACTCTAAGATAGCCATCTAAGCGCTGCTTCTGTGGTGAACTTGCGCCCCCGCACCCTTACGTTAGACACCAGCCAACCGGCAGCCTAGGAGCTCCGCCGGCTCGAGGGGTGCTGCTTCCCATTGGGAATCGATTGGCCCAGAATAAAAATTCAGACCACTGACGCCTAAATAAAGTGATTTGAGATGAGGGTGCGACCTATCTGGTGGTCCGGTGAAGTAGGCAGCTCCAGCTGCCTAGTCGGTGAGGCCGGCGCGGTTCCGGTGGCCACCGACGGCAGGGAAGTAGAGATGTCGCGATTGTCGACGGCTACGGGGAAGCAGCACCTGGGCTCTGGACAGGTCCAAAGTTGGAGCCGCTTCGGCGCCGTGAACAACGGCGGGGGTGAATCGGCTCCGGTACGGTTCACGCGGCCGTCGTCGAGGCAGCTCCGACAGCACGGAGTAAGAGGCACACGGCCCAGTGCACGACGGCAAATGGACAGCGTCTTCGGGATTAGAGAGGAGGGCGGCTGTGAATTTGGTGCGATGGGGGCGCCATGGAGGAGGGGCTGAGGTTTCGCGGCTCGGGAGAAGGGAGCTTCCGGGGAGAAGGTGATTTGGCACCCACGAGGTATGAATGGGGAATTGGGAGGGGGAACCATGTCTTACGGACGCATTTGTCTGAAATGTGGGGGAGAGTTACAGTTCTACCCCTGCCTTTAGGCTTCTCGGCTTGGGTCTGTGTACTGAGGGTCGGGGATAGTAGAGTAACTTTGCTTCTCCCAAATAGTGGGCGCGAGCGATTTCTGGCGAGGAGGGCGTGTTTTGAAATATACTGGGCGCGAGCGATTTCGGGCGAGGAGGGCGTGTTTTGAAATATACTGGGCGCAAGCGATTTCAGGCGAGGAGGGCGTATTTTGAAATATAGTGGGCGCGAGCGATTTCGGGCGAGGAGGGCGTGTTTTGAAATATAGTGGGCGCGAGCGATTTCGGGCGAGGAGAGCGTGTTTTGAAATAGTGGGCGCGAGCTATTTCGGGCGAGGAGAGGGTGTTTTGCTGACCATGGTTTATGAATTATTCGGCACATGTCATTTCGGCCGAGGAGAAGGCGCGCTTGGATGAAGTTACGAACCTACCCTCGATCTACAATGGGCCAATTGATGCGTGTCCCACATAGGCCGGTAATTTCGCGTCTCCCATTTATTTGCTCGGGCGAATTCAACCGAGCAGAGGGTGTTTAATGGTTCGTTCAAATTTTGAGAGAACGAGCATCCACGTCTACCTTACCAAGTCGATTCGAATCAAATTTTGAAATATTAGCTTGACACTTCTTTTTTAGATGGAGAGATGATGCTCGGGAGGAATGTGTTTTTACATGCTCGTTGCTAGCGATTTACTATATGACAAATAGTTGACCCCCTCAAAAACGGGAATCAAATCCAAAATGAAATATCTCAATTCAATGAAATAGCTCGTTCACCAGGTCAAAATAGTGAACTAAATCCAAAATTAAACACCTCAATCGAGTAGCATGTTGTACAATATTATAGTACTCCATGAACATGTTGAGAGTCAAATTAATGAACTTGTTTGATATACGCATATCTCCGTTCATGTGTGGATTGCGGACAACATGTTCTCCAATTTAAATATTTGAATGCAAGTTTATATCGAAACATGGTTTATATCAGTCTTTGATGCATAAAACGTGACCTCCCCCTCTCCCGGACTCCTGCTCTCTCTCTCTCTCTCTCTCTCTCGCCGACAATCTTCAATTCTGTCTTACGCATCCAACACACAAATCTTTGTGTGTGGGGGGGGGGTCTTTCTAGTTCGCCTGCATATATACTCCATCTATAGGTCTCTCTCGCACACTATGTATGATTCTCTAGTCCAAGCTAAATATCTTGGGTGCACTCATCGTACGCACACAAATTCATTGGCTCGTTGCCCGTAACTCTCTCACGCACCACTCTGTCGTCTCGGAGCTCTTCCCTCTCTCTCTCAAACTCTCCATCTACCTGGGTCACACATACACATGCATATCTCACTCACACTCGATAGACCCATCTAAAACTTTATCTCTCTCCCTCGTTCTCTCTCCATCTCACACGCACACACACACAATCTCATGCCTAGCCAAGTATGATGGTCTCTCACTCAAATGTAGGCACACGCAGTCCCCCCCTATATATATATGACTAGCTAATCTTAGTCTCCATCACAAACATGTGCATGGTCTATCTCGATTTCTCTCGGGGCATCTTTCTATCTCGCACGCACCTCCCTCGATCTCCCACACATATAAGTCCCCTCACGATCTCGAGGGGATCTCTCTATCACAAACACACCCTCTCTCCCTCCCCATGCGTCCATGTTCTCCATGTGTCCCTCTCGACCTTTGTTCCTTGTTGGCCAGACCTCTATTGGACATGTGCTATAGGGGTGTCTCGCTCCGTTGCAAACAATCACACACTAGCTATCTTCGTGTATCTCCTCACCTCGCTTTTCTATCTCGGAGATGCATGCGTGATATGTTTGCATAAGAAACGAAAAAACACACTCTCTGTCTAATTTATCGTTTGTTGTCCCTTTCTCTTTCACACACATACTCTTTTTGCACACTCACTCATTCTCCTTCACACGCACTTGATCTCTCTCGACTTAGGCACTCTCTTCGGTCCATAGCATATAGATTTATTGAAAAGTCAAACATCACAAAGTTTGACCATGTACGTGGAGAAAAAAAATTACATCTAGAACGGCAAACATATACCATTAGATTCATCATGAGATGTAGTTTCATATGATGTATCTTTGGTATTGTAGATATAAATAACATTTGCGTAAACCTGATCAATGTTTCCAAAGTTCGACTTCTAAAAAAATTTACATGCACTGCATTATCGAGCGGATGGAATATCTCTTTCCCCCTCTCAGCTATCTGACGCACCACTCAGCCTTATCGGGGCTCCTCTATCTCTCTCAAACTTTATATCTCTCTGGTTCACACATACACATGTCTCGCTCGTGCTACATATAGACCCATCCAACACTCTCCGCCCTTGTTCTCTCTCTATGTGACAAGCACCCCCCTAAGTACCATAATCCCTCACATCATCATAGGCGCACACACTCCCCCCCTAAGTATGATTATCTCTCACTAGCCATCAGGAACACACGTATTGTCTCCTTCCATCCATACGTCTATCTCGATATCTCTCGGGGTACCTTCTATCGCGCACACACCTTGTCACTCGATCTCCCACCCATGTAGTCCCATCACGATCTCCAGGGGATCTCTCTATCACAAACATACACTCTCTCCTCCCCATGTCTGCATTTTCTCCGTACGTCTCTCTCGACCTCTCTCCCTTGCTTGTCAGACCCCTATTGGCCATGTGCTAGGGGTCTTTCTCTCTCGGTTGCAAACAACCACACACTATCTCCTCACCTTGCTTTTGTTGTCGAAGATGCATGTGTGATATGTTTGCATAAGACACACACGCCTTTTCTCTACTTTTATCATGTGTTGTCCATGTCTCTTTCACACACGCACACACACTTTTTTCACTCACTCTTTCTATTTCACACTATCTCTCTCTCTCTCTCTCTAGTTAGGGACTCTCTCACGTCCATAAGCATATGGATGTTTTGAAAAGTCAAACCTCAGAAAAGTTTGACCAGGTATATGTGGAGAAAAACATTTACATCTGGAACGATCATTAGATTCATCACAACATGTACTTACTTCATACTATCATTTATCTTTGGAATTGTAGATATAAGTAATTTCTTTATAAACTTGGTCAAAGTTTCAAAAGTTTGACTTTAAAAAAAATGTTGGCACTACATTATCGAAAGGAGGGAGTAGCTCTTTCTCTCTCTCTCTGCTATCTCTCACGGGCCTCCCCTCTCACTTGAACTCTCTATACCGACGGATTATACGCTCACCGTGTTAGTGTATAGCTCCGTATATTGTTTAGTTGACCGGTCAACTAGTCCACATGCTGTCTTGTCAGCTCGTGTTCTCTATCTTCGTGTGCTGGCCCATGTGGCAGTGGGTGAAAATAAGTAAACTAGAGGCCCATCTGACACGCGGTGAAGTAAACAAAGTTGAAACCACTCGGGGTAGCACCCCGCACGCTAGTAAATTGAGGTCGTATTGAGGACACACTTCTTCCACGTGAAGGACGCACTCGCGCACAATTCACCACTGCGCGGTGGCATGCATAGAAGGACGCACTCGCGCACACCCAGCAGGCCAGCACACAACACAGACCAGCACACATGTACACCGGCGTCGCCGCCGGTTGAGATGGACGGCGAGGCAGCCAACAAGCAGAGGCGGCTCGAGCCAAAACCGCATCCGGCGAGCCTGGACTTCATCAGTAGCCTCCCCGACGACATGCTGCTCGTCATCATCGGCCTTCTCCCCACCAAATCTGTCGTGCGGACCGCCCTGCTCTCCCGGCGGTGGCGCCCTCTCTGGCACCGCGTCCCCCTCAACCTCACCGTCGACAGCTGCCTCTGCGACAGGGATTGCAAACGCATGGCCGCAGTCTCCAAGATCCTTTCATCGCACCCTGGGCCAGCCAGACGCCTTGACATCCGCATGTTCAGTACCAATTGCAAGGTCCAAGCCAAGTTCGATGAGTGGTTCTTATCCCCTGCCCTAGATCAGCTCGAGGAGCTCTGCTTTGAAGCTGGACGATGTCGCTCTCTACCGCCGTCCGCGCTCCGCCTCACGCCAACGCCGCGTCGCGCCAGCTTCAGCTCCTGCTATCTTCCCCAGATTAATGTCACGCCCACCCTTCTTCTCCCTCAACTCAAGCAGCTCGACCTCTTCGACGTTGGCATCTCGAAGCAGGCTATGGAGCACCTGCTCTGCAGCTGTACTGCGCTCGAGTACCTTCGTCTTGAGCAGATCCACGGGTTCATTAGCCTCGACATCGCCTCAACGAATCTCCGATGGATTTTTGGGTCTTGCTGGCCCCGCAACAAGACATCAATTGGGAAGAGATCACTCCTGCTGTTCCACGTTATGGTCATTGAGAATGCGCCTTTCCTTGAGAGATTGCTTGTATCTGATCTAGAAGTTCCAACAAAAATCAGGGTCATTGTGCGCCGAAATTGACAGCGTTGGTGTACTCATCTGCCAAATTCTCCGAACTCTTTATTGGATCCGTAATCGTTCAGGGACAGCACTCATCTTCTTCTCTGTCTTCTTGAAATTCACATTTTTAAATTTCTTCTTGATGTATTTACGACCGTCTTCCAGAAAATGATTCCCACAAGCTTGACCCAGTCTATGCGCACAGTGAAGATCTTGGCAATAAAATCTATCGGCCCCAATCTGGATCAAGTTGCTGGATTCCTTACATGCTTTCCGTGCACGGAGAAGCTACTCGTCGAGGTGAAACTTCTTTCCTATTAGTAAACGGTAATCACAACGTAGCTCAATTTTTTCGTAATTTTCCCAAATTACGATGACAAGTGTAGTGTTCAAAATTGCATCTACGCACCGCACCGAAAGAAATGTTTTTAGTATTTTTTCTCACGTGATCACCTGCATCATTTTTTTGTTGTACTACTATAGTAGCCTAGGCTAGTCATAGTGGAAAGTCACTTAGACTAGTAACTCTATGGTTACCCTAAGAGCAAGTACTACCTCCGTCCTGGTTTACTCTTCCTATTTTGTAGTATCAAAATTTGACCATAGATTTAACTGACAAAATGTTAATGCATGTCACTAAAAATTATATCGTTGGATTCGTATTTGAACATAATTTTAAATGGTATAATTTTTGGTGACATGCATTGGCATTTTCTTAGGTAAATCTATGGTCAAAATTTTACACTAAATACGAGGTAGTACAAAAGTGGGCTATAACGGCCCTCCACTATGTAGGCCAAAACACGTGCCAAATTCACGTGTGATGCATTTGGCATCGATGCCCCTCCATTGCTCACCTGGTGCCCCAATCTGGATCACCTACTTTGCTCCGGTGCCAAATTAACTCACGCAATGAAAAAACACTTGCGTGGGAGAGAGAGAGGACTGAGGCAATAAAAAACACTAGTTTGGGAGAGTGAGAGGCTAGTGTAGTTGGTTTGATTGATTTGTTTATACATGTGGGTATGTGTGCACAACGGTGCCAACTCTCTCACATCGCGAGAGCGGTGCCAAAATCTTTTGATTTGACATCGATGCGTATTATGTGGCATACTTTTGAGAAATATGGCATCGGCCACATAGTGGAAGGCAACAAATGCCCAAGCTCTTCACGTGCTCCTAGGTAAATGAGAGGAAAGAGAAAGAGAGAGAGAGAGAGAGTGATAAAATATCACTAGCCAGCCAACCCTATCGTATGAGCGAATGATATTGGTACCTCTTGATGACACGGCAATCTTATACAGCCAGCTGCTCTAATATGTTCTCTTCTTTTACAGATAAAAAAAGACCCGAAAGTGAAAAATGTGCTGCACTATAACAATCTCATCGAATGCCTTGATCTCCATCTTACAGAAATTGATTTGATCGACTACCGAGGCAGCACATCTGAGATTAAATTGGCCAGGTTCTTTGTTCTGGAGGCAAGTGTGCTCAGGTTTGGCATTCTCTGGCGCAACAATGAATGGTGTGTTGATCACCGCAAGCGTCTAAGCCTAAATGACAAAGTCTCCGCAGAAGCTGAATTTGTTTTTGAAACATCAAGTGGCCAGAGACTCGAAAATTTATTTGCCCATTAGTGACTTGTCAGGGCGGTGGATTTTAGTTTGTACGATAATGCTGCATCCACCTAAAGTAACGAAAGTTCTGACGTAAACTTCCTAGTAATTCCCTCTTCGTAGGTGCAGCATTACTCCTAACATTTGTAATATCAGTTTGAAACTTGTAATATTGCCATGTCCTATTCCTGCGTTTTCAAAATCCTGCGAATCAAAGAGGTCCTGAGTTGGTGATGATGTTGTGCCTGCCATCTTTCACCAATAGCCGTCGGATCTAGATCTGACGCATACAAACCAAACTTCTCCAGTTTTGCAAAAAGATGCCCGCACTTGTTCCCTATTTACAAACAACTCCTTGTCTCTCACAATCAGCCTTATCTCCTTCCCACCACATCTAGAAGGCCATGGAAAAATCTGGCGCGATGGCCGCTGCCGGCGCCGTCCACCCCCAATCTTTGTGTTCCGTGCAATGCACGGGCATCTACGCACGGGAAATTATGTCGAACACGACTAGTTGTAAGCAGGCTAGCTCTACAGCCATGATGATAGTGACTGCAGACGGTGAGGCTGACTATGGTATGCCGAACACGGCGCATATACTTAGGTGTCATCTCTGGCGCAGTGTCTTGTCACTTCACTGTGAGGAGCAGCACGTAATAATTTGACCAACGGGTAGTACAGTGCTACTAGTACATTGGTAGTACTACTACTAGTCCTAGCACCACCGTCTGGATTTAGTAGTACTACCACGTCCATCTGGATTTAGTATTTGACTAGCAATATCTAGTAATGCATGTCACAAAAAATGTACTACTCCCTCTGTAAATAAATACATGGTGTATTGTTTTATACCTATCAGCGAGAGAACTTAATGTCTTTTTGCTAATTAATAGGATTACATGCAATGAACTAACCACTGCATGTCATGTTTGGTAGTCTCAAGTCATTGAAAGCATGCACGGCCCACATCTCTCATTGGTTTATATGTCACGAAATAAGAAATGAGGAGGGAGTTAATGTACCGTGCCTAAGTGTTTTGGGATTACACAACATTTTTGGTTACATGCATTAACATTTTATTAGTTAAATCAAAGGTCAAAACTTGGCGCAAAATGCAAAGGGGACCAATAAACCAGTAAACATCAAAGTTCTCTCGTTTGGCCCCAACTAGAGGTCCGGTGAGATGACTATACTGCACAGGCACGGAGGGGGACACAGCTTCATTAACTTACTGCACCTGCCTTTGGTTGTATGACACGTGGGCCCAACAGGTGGCTGGCCCACCTGTCATACAGCCAAAGGCAAGTGCAGTAGAGGGCCGAGGAGTAGATGGCCAACACGCACGTGAATTCAATGCAGTCTGCACTTCTCATATAAAGGCTCCCCGCCAGTCCAATCTACGAAATCCTACGCACCTACGCACCCTAACCAAGGGCAAGAGTGATCACTCCAATCTCAAGATCAGTTGACTAGAAGCTAGACCCATGGAGGTGATGAGCGCGAGCATCAGCCGGCTGTGCCAGATGGTCCACGACGCCGGCCTGTGGCCTGGCACCGAGGAACGTCTCCAGGTCGTGCTTGAGGCCGCCAAGGCGAGGGGCCGCTTGGACGACAGCTTTGTCTCCTTGTTCGACGAGGTCCTTGTCGGCTTCGTCAACAAGTTCACCATCGTCAAGAAGCTCGCGGACGACCTTGATGTACGCCTCCAGCCCACGCGCCCAGGCTCTGTGATGCCCGCCACCCTCAACGGCCTCTATGGTGACAACCTCTTCGACGCACTGGTGGCCCTGCGACTGCCCGCCGTCGCGCCGGAGAATGTCCACCTCGAGGTCGCGCTCGCCGCGCAGCGCCTGGCACAGCAAGACACCATCGACATAATCACCCACATCCACAAGGACTACTACATGCAAGAGGAGGCCGATAGGACGCTGGCCTTCTTGGACCGCAGGGCAACCTTGGACGGCATTGTACAGAAGCACGTTGAGCTCGCCGCCAACGCCGCTGCTCCTCACACATCGGTTGGTGACCCGGCGCACTAGGGCATGAGGATGTCGTTGATGGATCCGTATGTATCTTTATCTTTCCGTCAAATCCATGTAGTAGCATATGGTACTATACTAGTAATTATCTTACCTTTCGCATCAACTTCATAATTTTTGTACGTACTCCACGCAGGAACCGCGCCAGAACCAAACTTCTCATTACTCTAGGGAAAATCGTTATTTCTATCTATCGGTCGCGCCATGGAGCAGAACCAAATTTTACAAGTTACAAGTTCAAAAGGAAAAGCCTGCCATGTTCATGTCGCACCCCCACACGGTTGGTCCGGCACGCCGCTCAAGGGGGAATGCATGATGTGTTGCATTTTCACTTACAAGTGGGACCGCAGTTGAGCAAACCGACTATCGGCAAACCCCCACCCCGCCCACCGCGCGATGGCTGAGAAAACAGGAGGGAGAAGAGATGGCTGTAGCACGGACTCCAAGAAAATTGGTGTCGGATAGGACTCGTGTGGGTGGCGTGTGCCGTACTGCTAGACATGAATGCTAGTTATGGCCCATGCCACCCCACTATATCAAGCCTATATCGAGGTGCTGGTTATGTAGAACAAATTTCCTGGAGTCTGTGCTCAGCCCTCCTCTATCTCTCTTCTCAGCCAGCCAGCAGACGCGCGGAGCCCATCGTTTGTTTGCTCACATGCGGTCCCACATGTCAGTGAAAACGCAAGAGGACCCACTGAACTTGCACATCTTTCACCTCGACGTGCTGGTGATGAAAAACAAATCCAATAAAGATCTTCGGTGGCCGCTTTTGGAGTTACTCAAGAGTAGTAAGATTCTATTTACAGTTTAACCCAAGATGCACATCACGTGGCTTCAACTACCACTCCATTTTCTTGCATGACACGACCTGGATGCTGGATGTCCCATGTGTCGGCAAAAGGAGGAAGAACTCGACCAAATCTTCTCCACATTTAGACCGGAGGAGTAGGAAACACGACAAGCCCTGTGCCTACATCACACTACGTACAAGCCCACCTCACGCAGTCACGCTATCACCATATTTCTCGGCCTCCGTGCGACACCTAACTCTAGTTGATCTAACTAGAACTAACTATTGGTTGGCTCTATGTGATGTGGCAACTTCATACTACTACGGATGCTGGCTATACTACTATGGCACTAACACTCCAAGAAGTGAGTCGAAAACCATTTATAAATTGAGTTTATGAATGCATATGCAAATGTACCATTCATTACATACAACAAGTCATCAACACACAACGACAACGAGGATACATGTTGGATTATAGATTAGTTCCAACAAAACATTCTAGTAAATACTAAAGTTTTCATCACACAACAAATAACAAGAATGAAATGAACTTCAGCTCAACCACTCCTCGGCGTTGGAAACGCTTGCTTTGAACCAGAAGAGTTTGTCTCGGAAGGGCCAGCTACTGTCAATCTCGAGACCAACGCAGGACTGATCATCCAGGCTAAAGCGGCCTATTTCATGACCCATATTGTGATAGCCACGATAGGGAAGCATAGCAATGTCTGGGGTATAGATACAATTGCTTCTCATAAATGGTAGTAACGTTGTGTCAACAGCAGCTGGATCGCCTTTCACCATGATTGGATAGTTTTGTCCAAGGAAGAGCGAGTTTCCTCCAAGAGTATCAATACTAAACCAGGGAGAAGGTGTTGGCGCTAGCACAGTAGTATCCATCCCGAATACCCTGCAACGGATGTTGGAATAGGTCCAGAGAGTGCGACCATGGGAGACAACACCTGCTTCCTTAGTCACATCAGCGGTGCCCTGTATAGAGACAAGAAGAGGTGATCCATCGGAATAAGTTGCCAGGCGCCATTGAGTATATGGGTCCTCATGCTCGTGATCATCATCATCGTCATCTCCCCCTTGGTTATAAAAATTTTCAACTATAGGTGGTGGAATGTTCACAGGACCTTGGAAACACAAGAAGGTTAATTAGTAAAGGGAAACTAGCTAACCCGCATGCATGTGGATGAAACAATTATAATTACGGTGGAAGACAAACGTACCGAAAGCATAAGGATTCCATGCAAAAATAGTGCCACGAGTGGTGGCAGCAAACACAAGACCCTCGTATTGAATTGCATCACAGAACTCATCCTTGTATAGAAACTGATTTTTGAGCAATATCCATCCAGTCGAACTATGAAGGAAGGAAACAAGCTTGTCGAAGATAGCAACAACTACATATTCCATTAAATCCCAAGAGCGGTCGGGAACTTGACAAATTGCTATCTTCTGTAGACGACAGTCACCATGACCGTAGTTGAAAGTAGGGTCATAACCGGTGTGCTCAACCTCTGGGCAGCCTGAGATTTTTGGAAGTGGAACTCGGTGATGAGTGTACACATTCACAAGTTCCCACTCGCAGTTGGACCCAATATAAACAACCCAATCTCCATTTGCGCCTGCCCAAGCCTTACCCTCAAGCGATGGCATCTTAACATCACACGTATCATTATCAAGCGGCACCAACTTGCATAAGGCGAGGCCTCCATCGTCCGCGCGCCAGTGAGCAGGGTCACGGTGAAGAAGATAGGGGAGATCAAACCGCTCGTGGACCCTTGGGTTCCTTGTAATGATGTTATTAGTTGAGTCAAGAATGGTCTTGAATGAACCTGCCATGCTAGCCGAGGTGATGACGTCGCACCGATCAATGAGTTCCTCCACCACGTCATCATTCAGATCGGGGCAAGAATAACGGGGTCGTTTCCGGCCTGTTCCCTCCATGGAGAAGACAATCGAACAAAGGCAGAAGGAAGGGTGACGGCAAATGGAGGAGGGAGGAAGAGCGTGCGACAACAGTTCCAAATCGAGAGGGAAAGGTGAAGAGTCGGTGGACGGTTGCCACGGTACACAAAGAGGCACCCCGGCCCTACCCAGACAGATAGAATCCGGGCAAAACGGAGGTCCGTTTGGGGTCGTGCGTTGGAGTTGGCCTTACAAGTGGGACCGCAGTTAAGGAAACCGACTATCGGCAAACCCCCACTTCGCCCGTCGCGCGATGGCTGAGTTAGAGAAACGAGGACGCTGCTTCGGTGCCTTAAGGCACCTGCATTTGGGCCTAACAGGTGGCTGGCCCACCTGTCATGGACCCAAAGGTAGGTGCCTTTAAGGCACCGAAGCGCAGTCCGAGAAATGAGGAGGTTGAAGAGATAGCTGTAGCACGGACTCCAAGAAATATGGTGTCAGATGGAAGTCGTGCTGGTGGCGTGTGCCGTACTCCTGGACGTGAATGCTTGACCTGGCCCATGCCACCCTACTATATATCGAGGATTCGAGGTGCTGCTACGTACAGCGAACACATTAACATATGGCCCACCTCACACTGTGGCCAAATTTCCTGGAGTCTGTGCTAGGTTAAAAAGTGTTCTTTGTGAGGGTGGGTGGCTGGTCTCAAGTTTAAAACTTGTTGTATTACGTATACGTAGACGTAGAGATAGTGCAGCAGTTTTGCAAGTTTGAACCCAATCATCAGAATGCAATTTCTACTAGACTCATCCAAGGACCTAGGATGATGGGATTCACAGCTACAGTAAAAACACCCGCCCAACGCACGAAGCATGTGAAGCAAGTACAAATAGTAGTAGTACTATTGTTGTTTGGACTCATCCAATAACCTGTTGCAATGCACGTACAATTATGTATTCAGAAAATATTTTTTTGCCTCGTCGCAGCACCCACTCAGAGAAGCGACTCGAAAGCCACTCATAAATTTAGTAAGTTTATCACACGCATATCATTTTATTACATACAACAGGTCATGAACCCACAACGACAACGACGATACATTCTAGTAAATACTAAAGTTTTCATCACACAACAAATAACAAGCAATGAAATGAACTTCAGCTCAACCAATCCTCGGTGTTGGAAACGCTTGCTTTGAACCAGAAGTGATTCTCTGGGAAGGGGCAGCTACTGTCAATCTCGAGAACAACGCAGGACTGATCATCCAGGCTGAAGCGGCCTATGTCAGGACGCATATTGTGATAGCCACGGTAGGGAACCATAGCAATGTCCGAGGTATAGATACAGTTGCTTCTCATAAATGGTAGTAACATTGTGTCAACAGCAGTTGGATCGCCTTTCACCATGATTGGATATTTTTGTCCAAGGAAGAGCGAGTTTCCTCCAAGAGTATCAATACTAAACCAGGGAGAAGGTGTTGGCGCTAGCACAGTAGTATCCATCCCGAATACCCTGCAACGGATGTTGGAATAGGACTGGAGAGTGCGACCATGGGAGACAACACCTGCTTCCTTAGTAACATCAGCAGTGCCCTGTATACAGACAAGAAGAGGTGATCCATCAGAATAAGTTGCCAGGCGCCACTGAGTATATGGGTCCCCATGCTCGTGATCATCATCATTGTCATCTCCCCCTTGGTTATAAATTTTTTCAAATATAGGTGGTGGAATATTCACAGGACCTTGGAAAGACAAGAAGGTTAATTAGTAAAGGGAAACTAGCTAACCCGCATGCATGTGGATGAAACAATTATAATTACGGTGGATGAAACAATTATAATTACGGTGGAAGACAAACGTACCGAAAGCATAAGGATTCCATGCAAAAACAGTGCCACGAGTGGTGGCAGCAAACACAAGACCCTCGTATTGAATTGCATCACAGTACTGATCATCCATGTATAGAAACTAGTTTTTGAGCAATATCCATCGAGTCGAACCATGAAGGACTGCAACAAGCTTGTCGAAGATAGTGACAACACAAGCATTCCTATAACCCCAAGAGCGGTCGGGAACTCGACAAATTGCTATCTTCCGAAGACGACAGTCACCATGATTGTAGTTGAACGTACGTAGAATACCGGTGTGCTCAACCTCTGGGCAGTCTGAGATTTTTGGAAGTTGAATCCAGTGACGAGTGTACACATTCACAAGTTCCCACTCGCAGTTGTACCCAATATAAACAACCCAATCTCCATTTGCGCCTGCCCAAGCCTTACCCTCAAGCGATGGCATCTTAACATCACACGTATCATTATCAAGCGGCATCAACTTGCACAAGGCGAGGCCTGTGTCGTCCACGCGCCAGTGACCAGGTTCATGGTGAAGAAGATAGGGGAGATCAAAGCGCTCCTGGACCCTTGGGTTCCTTGTAATGATGTTATTAGTTGAGTCGAGAATGATCTTGAACGAACCTGCCATGCTAGCCGAGGTGATGACGTCGCACAGATCAATGAGTTCCTCCACCACGTCATCTTTCAGATCGGGGCAAAATAACGGGGTCATTTCCGGCCTGTTCCCTCCATGGAGAAGACGATCGAACAATGGCAGAAGGAAGGGTGAAGGCAAATGGAGGAGGGAGGAAGAGCATGCGACAGCAGTTCCAAATCTAGAGGGAAAGGCGAAGAGTCGGTGGACGGCTGCCACGGTATACGAAGAGGCGCCCCGGCCTACATAAATGTCCATTCGGAAATTGTACAAAAGGACACGCCATCGTCTCACTAACATGTGGGAACGGGACCACATGTCAATGAAACATGGTGTGTAATTTCTCGTGCAAAATGCGATCTGGCCGCGTTGGCCCGAGGTGCCGCATTAGTTATCGACCTTTATTTTTTTAATGGCGTGTCGTTTAGTTTTGAAGCACGAATAACTCGTACTGTATGCAGAGAAAATATAAACTACTCTACCACTACTCCACCTCTAGTACTAGTAGTATAAAAAAGATATATAGGCTGGAGCTTCAGCGCTTTCTTGCTAAGGGCTGCCCACTTGCTTCTCACACTATCACCCTCTCTCCAGATCTAAAAAACATGGCCTCTCTCTCCCTCCTCACCGGTGGTCACAGATCCGCTGGGGAAGAAAAGGACGTGCAGCATTGACGCACTCGTCGTTGGCGAGCGAGGTCACGCACTGACGACAAGGCCATCCTCTCAGACCTAGCGCCCGCGCGGGATGGCCTCTGTCCCCAAGCTCACTGTCGTAGTGTGTGCGGAGGACGACGACCACGAGTGAAGCCACTTCCCGCCGACCCTCAGGTATGCTACCTCTTTTCGAACCATACCCTTGTTCTATTGCCCCATCTGCCACGTAGCTGCATGTGGATCTTTTTCCACTCCACCATATTCCCAATTTGCTATCCTCTGCTCTGCTGGTCACGCAGACAAAAACCTTAATTTGCACTATTAAAGGAAACCCTACTTCATGCAGACTAATCCATGTCTGGGTTGAATAAGGAAAGGAAGGGAGACTGTACTGTCCAAGAGAGTAGGCATCGAACCCGCATCTAGGTTGAAAAGGGGAAAATTAGTAGCTAAGGAACGAGTCTCGTGTCTCTTGGTTGAAGAAGGGTAGAAAGGCATGACAACGCAATAGAGAATGACCAGGTCGATCGGTTTGTTGTCCTCACATAGGAAAAAGGTGGCTAAAGAGAACAAAAATGGGACGTAATCCACATATGCTACCTGGATATTTGTTGCTCTGGGCAACCATACCTCCCTCACCACTCTATGCGTCCGTGGAGGTACATCGTACTGGTGCGCTCACTGTCCGAATGGGCCTCCCATGCTCTTATTGCCAGTTTTTTGCTTTTAGTATAACGCCAGCGGTCAAGTCAAGCAATGCTACTGCTAAAGTGATGCCACATTTAACTAATGCCGCACTCAGTCTAATGCCACCGATAAATTTAAGCAATGCCATTTAATGTCACTGGATTATTTCAGGGTTAGCTGTTGATTGTGGATGTATTAAAGATTTTTTAGCTAAGGCATTCTAATGCTGTTGCACAGCCAGTATACCAATGATGAATCTTGTTACTACCTTCAGATTTTTGCACTGTTAATGCTTATAGATTACATACCTCACTTTCATGAGATAAGTGAATTTTTTTAGTACAGTGTCAAGAGGAAAGGTCAAGAGTGGGCACCTCCTCCTCCGGCTGTTCTCTTGATTCGTTCGATCAAGTTTTTATGTTTGACCGATTATCAAGATTGGGATAGCAATTTTTAGGTCCCCTCGAGTTCGAAATGATATTTACCTTGAAGGTACATGGTTTGCAATTTTTTAATACTGTCATTAGTTAATAATGCTAGTTACCTTCAGACTTTTGTATTTGGTTTAATGCTCTTGCACAGCTAGTATACCAATGCTGAAACTTCTTACCTTTACATTTTGCATTGTTAATTCTTATAGAAATCTTCCAGTGCTAGAGCTTATGGAAATCTGTTCAGTAAAACCATTGTACTGTACCCTGTAATAAAATAACTACTCTACTGTTGCACTAGCCACTAGATTAGTGTATATTTGTACTATTCGAATGGTGTTGCATTAGCGTATGGACATATATAAAGTGTGGCAAGCTTTCCCAGATATGTGCTCAAGAAAACCACTACCTGTTTTTCTAAATAATAGACGTTTGGGTACTTTAAATTGAACTGCGAAAACGTCTTATATTAAGGAACAAAGGGTGTAGAGTTCAGTCAAATTATCCAGGTAAAGCTAGTCACACCTTTGTTAAAATCAATGTTGATTATGTTATCGGAGGAGGTCTGTATGTTTGTCTCTAATGCCTGTCGACTACATACCTGACATCATGATGTAATGTTAAGTCATTTCCTTTTGTACAGTGTCACTGAATTGTCAAGGCGGTGATGGCATTTTATTTTAGTTGAACTACACAAAATATGCTTAAAAGAAGAGGAAAGGTCAGGAATGGCTCAATTTTTCAGAAAAAACTATCTATGCCTTCCTGACATCAGCCGTTGTTGCCTTATTTATTCCTTTAAACAGGTGGTTAGAAACAGTCTTGCTACCTTTTCCCATTAAGAAATTGGAATGCTTATATTTGTGAGTCTATGCTTCAACTAGTGCCACTTTTATAGTAATCACACTTTCAATATCTATGCAAACAGGGATGCTCGATTTTAGTGCAACTGCAAAAAGTCCAAATGGTTCAACATTAGGAGCATGTTTTCTTCCAAACCTTTATATCCAATCGGTGGCACTATGAGCTGTTCATTACGAAGGTACATGGTTTGCTACTATCTTGCTACTCTTTTTGTACTGTCATTAGATAGTAATACTAGTGGTTTGCATGTGAATTTATTGGCAGGGTGGACCTACATTGGAGGTGCAGGACAGGATTCAATGATTGGATGCTCAATTTCGGTTGTATCGATTTCACCTCTTGCATCACTGCGAACATGGATATCCTTGGTCTGATGAAGAATAGGCGCTATATTTCGGCTCTGAACTAGCAAATCAATTCAGTATGAAATTGTCTAGGGCAAAACATGACTGTATCAAATTGTCCAGTGCAAAACATGACAGATGCTGAGCGAAAGAGACGTGTTTAAACCGAAAATACAATGTGGGGTATATGTTTACTAGCTGCTTGATATTTGTGCAGACAAAGATGTCTGCCCGTTGCTATTTGGCAAACAAACAAAGTGACCGCAATTTTGGTTGAACTGCACAAGAGAATAGTATAGTCACTGCATGCAGTGCCATTTGAAAATAGACACAGAAAGATTGGATAGTCACTTCATGGACTGCAGAAAAGTAGTACTGTACTATTTATTGGCCAACACTAGGTGCTTCATTGCTTTGGTCTGATTATACAATGGGCATCATTTTGCCTAAGTTAAAGTTTGTATTCCGAAAATAGTCTCGCCGTGTGATCGAGAGAAGACCAAATCATATTGCAGTGGATGTTCCTCCATCATGTGTTCTCATGGTTCCAGCTGTTGGTGAAACCACTTACGTTTGCAAGAGGAATTGTAGACTTCACAAACAAATTTGTCTTTCACTCTGTACTGAATGTTGGCCAAGAGAAGCATCCATGTTAGTAGGAAGAACAGATGTTTTTTCTAGATCTTTGCTTTTGGAGCAACATATTTGTATATGATCTGTGAATCATTGAGATGCATTAACATGTTGATCTTATGTATGGGAATCGTACTAGTTGGTTTTGAATTTGGGCTACTAATGTGAACATATTACAATGCCAGGCCTGTGAGTCTCGTGTGAACATTTCTGAAGAAACTGCCAGCAAAAACGTTCGCAAATGCCTTATCTCCCAGCGAACGTTCATCAGCTAATGCGATCGTACACGTACACCATCCGACCTATTCGATCCTACACGTACACTATCCGACCTACTCGATCCTACACGGATAAATAGCGGATCACGCACGTACTACCTCCTTTCCAGTTTGCAGGGCTCAATCCAAAAAACGACCTACTCGATCCTACATGAATAAATAGCGGATCACGCACGTACTACCTCCTTTCTGGTTTGCAGGGCTTAATTCAAAAATCTAACCAACCAAGGTAGATGATGAGTGGTGGAATCATTTTTTACAAGGAGGGAGTACCTCATCTGGATTATTCGAGTGCACTCATTTGACCGTCATGCCGGCGTGCGACCCAGCACGGACGGGACGCACCACTGACGGGACGGGACATGCATTGAATTCCGATGACCGTCGCATTTCCCGTGACACGCTGGTTCGCCTACCTTCCGCCTATAATTACTATTTCCCGGCCTTCTCCGATGGCACCATCACCCAACTCGCCCTATCCTCATAAGGCCCCACCGGCCCGACGTCGCTCGCCACTTATCCTCGCTCTCGCCACGTCTGCCATGCCCCCGCCCGTCCGCGATAGGCGACGCCAGAGGCGATCACCGCCAGAACTAGTGTTCGGTTTTTCGCCGGAAGGAAGACGGAGGGAGAAGGCATTATATCGGTCTTTAGATGGCAATGCGGAGGTCGAGGACTTGTTGGAGCGCGACCGCCTGGCGGAGGAGCAGCGTATCACCGATTTGCGCCGCCAGCGGGGCATGGAGCAGCAGCGCACCGCCGCTTTGAGTCGCGAGCAGAGCGCCCGCGACTGGGCCGACTACGTGGAGGCCGGTGCCCGGCAAATAGCCCTAGAGGCTGTCGGGCACGCACGTGTGCGCGACGCCGAATTTTACTACAAGCTCGTCAAGTTGGTTTCCCGCTTAGAAGCCGAAGCTTCGGTGGACCACGTCGGCATGGAACGGGCCAACGCGCGCGAGCAACGTGCCCTATCACACCTCCGGCAAGTCCGAGGCGAGGAGGAGGACGTCGGTGCCGGCATTTAGCGTGTACCGCAGATGGCGCCCGACATCGTCTAGTTAGCTAAGAGTAAGTTAGTACTTGTACACTACTAGAGTATTAGTGGGAGTAGATAGTTAACTTGGCTATGATGGTTGTAACCGTGGAAGTTTAGTACTCTATATCTGGACTAGACCTATTACTTTGCTCTGAATGTTGAACTTTCCGTTTGAATGTATGGAATGGGCTGTTATTTTTTTAAATGGGTTGTATTTGTCCGCCACGGGTTTAGAGGCTGACTTGTGGGCCTACCAGGTTGACGCATACACAATCAGGAGATGATTGTACGTGGAGAGGATGACAGCAGGGACCCACCAAGGTCATGGCAGTACGCAAGCAAGTTCCTCCTTATTTCAGGCCAATAAAAAAAATGGCTCCTCCTAATGGATTTCTGACATCTGGGTCCCATGCCATTGTCAACGTAGTCAATAAACAAGAGAATTGCACAACGAGCGGCTGACACCAGGGACCCAGCAGCTCGCCCAGTTATTTTTGTTTTGGGTTAATTTAATAAATGCCACTCCAAATCTGGTGATTCCGAGAAATGCCACTGCAATTTCCAAACTTTGAAAAATGCCATTTCATGCCATTTCTAGTGGCATTTTTCGAAGTCTGGAGTGGCATTTTTCAAAGTTTGCAAATTGCAGTGGCGTTTTTCAAAGTTTGCAAAAATTGCAGTGGAAGTTTTCAAAGTTTGAAAATTGCAGTGGCATTTTTATGAATGGCCATAATTGGAGTGGCATTTATCTAATTTGTTTTTGAGACGGAAGCAGGGTGTCAACTGGGCTGTGCGGGGCACTCTGGCCTGTCTAGACAGCCTTTTCTTTTATGTTTACCACATACCAGCCCAGTAGTTTTTTTGTTCTTTCTGAAAATGGCTAGCCCAGTTTTTTTGTGATTTGTCAAGTAAGTCGCTTTGTCAGGCCTGTTGGGCTGCAAACTTTCAAGACGAGGAGAGCTTCATTCGGCTGGCCGAGAAAATTGCCTATCAGTAATGAGAAATGGTCTGTATATTTTTAAAACACATCAAACCGGCAATTAGTTTCAAATTTCTTTTTTTTCATTTCAAGATTTTAAATTGCATTGATTTTTATGCGTGGACAATTTGTTGGATTTTATATTGATATACATTTATTTTTTAAATCAGTTTGAATGTGACTCGAAATTTCGGGATTAAAACAGTTCGGACCGCACCGAAATATGCAAAATTTTGTATAATTTTTTAACCGTGGCCACAATATGGGCTGTAATGCTAAGAAAAAGAATATGGGCTCCAAAAAAACCTTAAGAATTAGCAAATGGGCTGTAAATTATTAGAAATAATGGCAGATGGGTTGTATGCTGTTTCCCACAGATTTGAGGCTTTCCTAAAAAAAAGGTTGACGCACAAGCAGTGACTGTTGGATGTCCATCCAACGGCCGTCGTGCTTCTTCAATCTCTGCTCTTCCTGCTCCAGCCGCTCAAACAAGCGCCGGTGGGACTTCCTGCTCCCTCCTCCCGCGGCCGGTTGTGCTGCCGCACAGGCCTCACCGCCCCACCGTACTCCCATCGCTGGCCTAGCCATCCCTCTACTCACCCACACCTGCTGTTATTCTCCGGCGACGGCAGCCGAACCAGTCAACCCTCGTACTCCCCACCGCGTGGGCAGCCACTGCCGTGTCTTCCCCGGCTCCGTGTCGTTCCCTTCGTAGGCCTCGTCGTTGTCCACCGCCCTGGTGCTCTCGGCGTGGCGTGGTCAACGTGGTCAACGAACGACATCCATCGGAAGTGGACTATATGTGGAGAAGCTGACAGCTAGGTCCACGGCCGCACACAAGGAAATGGCTCCTTATTACGCGCAAAATAATGATATCTCCACCTGACATCTGGGACCCATCGGAAGGGCCTCTGTATTTCGCGAAAAAAATGTTCCCCTCGCTGACAGCTCGGACCCACCAGCTATATCTTCGCACGCAAGGAAGTGCCTCCTTATTGCGCACAAAAAAATGAATACTCCCCCTGCTAGCTGGGACCCAGCATAGTGGGAGGCTGACTTGTGGGCCTACTAAGTTGACGGGGATGGAGGGCTTTGTCAACTTAGTCAATATGAACGATTCTAGCTCAAGTGACCGTACGATGTCCATCCAACGGCCGTAGTGCTTCTTCAACCTCTGGTCTTCTTGCTCCAGCCGCCCAAAGCAGCGCCGGTCGTGCCGCCTGCTCCTGCCTCCCGTGGCCGGCTGTGCTGCCGTGGCTGGCCAGGCCTTGCGGCAACGGCAGCCTCACACTGCAGCCGAACCAGTGAACCCTCGTACTCCTCTTGGCGTGGGCTTCCACTGCCGCGTCTTCCTCGGCTCCGCGTCGTCCCCTTCCTAGGCCTCGCCGTCGTCCACCGCCCTGGTGCTCTCGGCTCGGCGTGGTCAACGTGGTCAAGGAACGACTTCCATCGGAAGAGTACTGTACGTGGAGAGGCTGACAGCAGGGTCCACGGCCGCAACAAGGAAGTGCCTCCTTATTACGCGCAAAATAATTATTCCTCCACCTGACAGCAGGGACCCACCGGACGGGCCACCGTATTTCGCAAAAAAATGTTTCCCCCCTGACTGCTGGGACCCATCAGCTACATCTTCGCACGCAAGGAAGTGCCTGACAGTCGGGACCCACCTGGTCGAAGCGTACGTAGCGTTGTGATTCTGGTCGCGAACATGTACGTACATACGATCGGTCTGTCTGCAGGCTGCAGCGATGAACCGTGGCCGTGTAAGGAAGGGCACGTGACGTAGTAGAGGCGCGCACGTGTCGTAGTAGAGGCACGCACGTAGCATGTACACGTACGTACAGCGGCCAGGGTGCAAGAAAGTAAATACGGCCACGTACGTACATACGGGCGGGGTCTCGAACGCCTACTCGCGCATACGTACGGCCAGGGCTCGTGTACATGGCTGGGTCGGAACGGAGAAGCTGCGCCGTTGTCGTGTTCATGGGGAGGCAACGGAATGCGTCGTGTTCATGGGGAGGCAACGAAATACGTCGTGTTCATCGGGAGCCAACCGGCTTGGACGGAACAACCGATGGAAACGAGGCCTGGCGTACAGCAGAACGGAGGAAACGGCCTTGTGTTCGATCGGGCATGGTCGAAACGGGATCCTGTTCATCGGGAGGGGTCTAGCGTACCGCAAAACGGAGGAAACGGACCTCCTACGGTCGAAACGGGGTCCTGTTGATCGGGAGGGGTGTGGCGTACCGCAAAACGGAGGAAACGGGCTTGTGTTGGAGCGCTACGGTCGAAACGGGGGTCCTGTTCATCGGGAGGGGTGTGGCGTACCACAAAATGGGACTCCACGGGATACTGTTCATCTGGACCTCAACCTTCTCCAGCCTCCACGGGCTACTGTTCATCCACCGTCGACCTCCTCCAGCCTCCACCTGCGACTGTTCATCCATGGGCTCCTGTTCATCCAGCCTCCACCGCGCACTCCTCCACCGGCTACTATTCAACCAACCCTCTCCACGAGGCTACTGTTCATCCAGCCCTCCACCGGCTACTGTTCAACCAGCCCTCCACAGGGTCGTCCTGTTCATCCAGCCCTCCAGGGGGTCCTGTTCATCCACCCCTCCGCCGGCTCGATCGATCGGGGTCCTGTTCATCCAGCGGCAACGGCCTCTACTACCACGGGGTCTTGTTCATCCAACCCCCCACCGAGAACTGTTCATCCAAACCCCCCAACAACACTCACTGTTCATTAAGGGAAGGAGGCAGCAGTGTTTGATCGGCTTCAGTTAGCAGCAGTAGCGAACGATGGAATCGCTCGATCGGGTTCAGTTAACAGCCATCGATCGATCGCTCGGGTTCAGTAACGCGTAGCCTGCAGTGCAATCGCTCGGGTTCAGTAGGCGAACGCCTTGCTCGGGTTCAGTTAGAGCCCAATGCCTCGCACCCACGCGCATACGTGTACGAGATAAACGCGCATCGCTCGGCCCCCGACCACCCACCGTAACCGGGAACTCCCCGATATTTTCCTCGCCCTCGCTTCTACCATGGTTTTTTCCGTCATGGACGGCCCAAAGAATGTCATGCAGCTGAGTCTCCGGCCCGCCCAGGACGAAAAGCCAATTTTCTGTCATGATTTTTTGTCATAGAAGTAGGACCCCACCACATCTATGATGATACCGGGTTTTGTCACAATTATCGTCATAGAAGTGTCATAAGTATGACAGAAAAAAATTTCGTTCGGCCCAAAATGTCACGGATGTGTCTTTTTTTTGTAGTGCATGTAATTAATTAGAGAACATGGCTAATATCTTGGTCTAATCAGTCAGAACTTTTTAAACTCTTTTATAGCTTGTCTAGGCAAATACTAGTAGTTTAGACTGCCCTAACAAGTGCTTTAGGCTTGCTTGGCTTAACTGAAGAGTTGGTATGATCAGAAAAGTCTAGTTCCTCCCTATGGGAGGCCTAATCTTCCAAGATATCTGAATGACAATAGACTGAAACATGGTGCCAAAAAGTGCCTGTTGGCACTTGAGCACATGCACTTTCAAGATTCCATAATTGCCATAGTCAAAAAAAGATGATCAGGGTCAGCTATGGTAAAAATTTGAGCTCATGGAGAACAGTGGAAGGGGTAAAAATAGTGGTTTTGGTAAAATTACAGAAGGTGTTTGATGATGTTTTCGGCAAGTAAATGAAAACTCCTTGCCATGAGTTTTAACTGGATCAAATAGTAGATAGATCTAAGGTTTACCACCTAGTTTGAGAGCATTTGGACATGTTTGGCAATAGACATAAATGGTTTTGAGGGGTTCTAGTAATGTCATCTTGTTCTCCAAGAGATGATACTTGGCAAGATAACCAAATATGGCATTTTTGACACGCTAGAATTTTCTTGGAATTTATAGAGAATATTTCCTTTGTAAATATTCCAAAAGCTTCAAATATCAGAAAAGGGTTTTTGATGGATTTGACCAATATTTTGAACATGATCATGTGTTGAAACTCTTATATATGGACAATATATGTCCAATGAGCTTCCCTAAATTTTCTCAAATATTTTTGAAACACTAAAATAATTTTAACCTATTAAAGACCATTTCTGGCCTTAAGAAAAAGCCTTTAATTAGTTAGTTAGTTAGTTAATTAGTTAGTTGATTTTTTTAGGTGTTGTTTTCACCCACCAATTTTTTTATTATGTTTATGTTGTACTAATTTCGTTTACTCTTTGTCATTGCAGGTGTTGACAGATGGTGGGCGCGGGTCGAGAGCGCTTCGAGCCTCCTTCTTCCTCGGCGCGTGCTGGGAGGGGTGCTGTTATTCCACCCCCAGCACCTTCGGAGAGCGCTGGTAGACAGCATGCAGACACCGGCGGGCGCTTCTTCTTCGGCCGGAAGAGGTCGGGGGAAGACGAAGAGGGGTGCAGCTAGAGGTGGACGTGGTGGCGGGAGATGTAGGAAGGCTGCTGCGCCTTCCTCGCCGCCACCCCCAGCTGATTCTCCGGACCACCGGAGTGCTCCGTCTTAGGTGGACCCGTCAGACTTGGACCCGTCTCGGACTCCGGTCCACGAGCCACGGGTCGCCGAGCCTTCGTCCCACGAGACTCGGGCCCCAGAGTCTTTGTCCCACGAGACTCCGGTCCCAGAGTCTTCATCCCACGTGACTCCGGAGACTAGTGGCCATGCTGATGGCGAGGAGACCTGGTATGACGATAGTTTTAGCGAGGGCGAGGTGGTTGAGCAGGGCAAGAAGGTCTACCAGTGTGGTGGTACGAAGCTCCCGGCCGTGCCGGCGACCCGCGATCTGAGGTGGTTGATTCAGCCTAACGGGGAGAAGTAAGTGCATTTACTCTTTTTTAACCTTTTCCTTCATGTTTCTTCAAATTAATATCTAATGTGTTGGCCTTGTCATACTGCAGGGGTTGGATACACGCCGATGGTGTCCGCAGGCCCAACCAGGTCCTTGGTGTGATTTGCCGGCACCACTTCCCGGGGTGGGTCACGTTGCCCAGTGAGGGTCAGGTTCCACAGCTAGCACTGAGCTGGGAGCTGTAAGTGGCTGCCCCGGCCCCGCCGGAGGAGAGGGTCGACGGTGTCCTATGCGAGACGGTGGCCGACATTGTGAGGCAACGGTTTTGGATAATTTCTCCTTTACAGAATTAAAAATCAACATTACCTAGTGATTGTACTAATCAGTGTTGTCTTGTTCGATTGCAGACCTTCTACAGGTGTTCTGAGGAACATGAGGCGGAGGCGGCTAGGGTTCTCGAAGCCGAGTGCAAGCGCCTACTTCAGAACTTATGGCACGAGGCTAGGGTGCAGGCTGTTTGAGACTACTACGCCTCGACTAACATTAGGAGGGCCAAGAAGAAGTGCCGCCGCAAGTATCTGAGTAAGGAGAAGTACATGAAGGTAATTACCTATTCTTAATGCCTTGTACTTAGTTTCCTTGATTTCATTCGTAGGCGTAGCGCTGAAATTTCTCTTTGCCAAACTTAGGTGCCCCCGAGATGGTGTGCGGATATGATGGACTGTTGGGAGGCGTTGGTGGATGAGTGGTGCTATCCCCAATGGCTAGCCGAACACAACAAGGCCAGGGATAAGCATGCCCAAATGCGAGGTGTGCCACACCATCAAGGGAGCTCCAACCTGTTTGAGTACGGGGATCACTAGGTATATGGTTTGAGCCCTTAACGATTCATGCAATTTCATTCTTCGTGATAGCTTCAGCCCTTAACTAATATGTTGTTCCTCTCTTTTAGGCGAAACACAACAAGAAGGACGTGCCACCACTGTACGACCTCTATGCCATGGCCCATACTGCCCCGTTCAAGAAGGCCAAGGCATTCTCTGAGGATGACCTCGATCATCTAGAGAGCTTCACCAACATCTCCTCCCACAACAAGCTCGTGAGGTACAGAGACTTTGGGAAGGCGACGAAAGGGGATGACTTTAACCCGAGCTAGAGTCCTTTTGATCCAGAGCTCGTGATGTTATCTGGTGATGGGAGGAAACATGGCTCGGTAGCCATTGGGGATGGACTGATACGTTGTCCTAGAAGTCTCCCGGAGATCAAGAAGCGCCACGCGAGGTCTCTTCCTGAGATACCGCCTCGACCACGGCCAGTGGAGCTCGCCATCAAGGCTAGGGCCCAGGAGCTTCTGGCGGAGGCAAACAGGCAGGCTAAGCAGAGGGAGATCGAGCTGGAGGAGAGGACGGCTAGTTTGTTGGAGGCGGAGAGGAACCGGAACGACGTGTCTCACCGGGCCCTATACGAGCTCCTCGTGGTAAGTTTCTCCTGCATATTAGCCAAATCATGCATGTAATGTTCGTTTCATTACTAACTAATATGACTGACTCGTGAAAACAAAATGTGCAATCCGTGTGCGAGAAAAACGGTCAGACCCCTCCGCCGATGCCCCAGATTGCTATAGCGGACACGGTGAGTTTCATTTGAATGGTCATTAGTTACTAGTTTTCACATTTCAATTGCATCATGCTAACGAGACATTGCAAATGATCTTTGGTGCAGCATGCCTCCCGACAAGCATCGACCGATCCTTCTCCGTCTCGCACTGGCGCAACCCCGACCCCGACCGGTCCTTCTCCGTCTGGCACTGGCGCAAACCCGACCGGTCCTTCACCTCCGTGATGACGGTAAGTTTTCTCTAGTGTTTTGCTTACCAAATGCATAAATACCTAGACTTAGCTTTATTTCCTCCAAAATGCTTACCATAATGACCTAGACTTAGCTAATCTTCCTCCAAAATGACATAATTAGCTTACTTAGCTCCAAAATGATCTATAATTAGCTTTGTTTCCTCCAAAATGACCTAAGTTAGCTCTAATATGCTAAGTTATCTCTAATATGCTTAGTTACCTAGGTTTGCTCAATACTGACATACACTTCGCTTACATATGTAAAAAATGGCATAATTAGCTTACTTAGGTTTGAAATGGCATAACAATCTTGGTAACATCATATATGTTAGCTCCAAAATGACATAATAAGCCTAATTAGCTCCAAAATGATCAATTTTACCTAAGTTAGCTCCAAAATGACCTAAGTTAGCTCTAAAATGCTAAATTAGCTCTAATATGCTTAGTTACCTGGGTTAGCTCAATAAAGACCTATAATTAGCATACTTATGTCAAAAATGGCATAATATGCTTAGTTAACTCAAAAATGACCAAGTTTACCTAGGTTAGCTCCAATATGATCCATTTTACCTAGGTTAGCTCCAAAATGACCTATTTACCTAGCTTAGCTCTAAAATGACCTACATACTTAGCATTTTTACCTAGCTTAGCTAAAAAATGGCATTTTTTCCTACCTTAGTTAGAAGAAGAAGATAAAGAAGAGGAGAGGAGGCTAAGAAAGAGAAGATAAATTCTTCTTCTTCTTCTTCTTTTTCTTCTAGCTAGTCTTCTTCTTCTTCTAACTTTCATATTTCCTAATTTGCAGATTTGCTTTAGATGAGGAGCTTGCGTTCATGGAGTCTACTCATCTCCTTGTGCTTCTTTTATGTTCTTCAAAACTTGTTAGAAACTTGT
The DNA here is from genome assembly GCA_011799875.1 of Thinopyrum elongatum. Lineage (NCBI taxonomy): Eukaryota > Viridiplantae > Streptophyta > Magnoliopsida > Poales > Poaceae > Thinopyrum > Thinopyrum elongatum. The sequence continues at coordinate 430,659,963 of CM022297.1, forward strand.
TGTTGGATATGTGTTGGATATGTTGTTGGATATGTGTTGTTGCAAACTTGTTGTTGGATGTGTTGGATATGTGTTGATATGCTTGTGTATATATATCTTCAAATGTGTATATATATCTTCAAATGTGTGTATATATATATCTATGAAATTGAATGAATTTAAGAAAAAATAGGGGCTATACAGGCTCTTTGTCGTCTGCCAGCAGACGGCAAAGAGCTTTGCCATCCCTGGGGGCACTGGGCTGGCCTATATGGTTGCTTTGCCGTCTGCTAGCAGACGGCAAAGACCTTTGCCTCTTTGCCCTCTGCCAGCAGACGGCACAGCATGCCACATGGCAGCAACATGGGCTGGCCTATATGGGCACTTTGCCGTCTGCTGGCAGACGACAAAGATGCAAAGGACTTTGCCGTTAACCCCCTAACGGACCTAACCTGCCACGTGTGCCGTCCAGGCTCTTTGCCGTCTGCTAGCGGACAGCAAAGACCATTTCATCTTTGTCGTCCGCCAGGGGACGGCAAAGAGCCCTTTGCCGTAGCCAATTCAGCCGGACATGTTGCCGTCTGCTGGCAAAGTGTCTGATTCCTATAGTGAAGTATTTGGCGGATAAGAAGGATGGCAAAGTGAACAAAGGTATATTTGATATACATGTTATTGATGTGTACCTTACTAATGCTCGTAGTAGCGCCTGGGTATTTGATATAGGTTCGGTTGCTCATATTTGTAACTCGAAACAGGAGCTACGGATTAAACGAAGATTGGCCAAGGACGAGGTGACGATGCGCGTCGGAAATGGTTGCAAGGTCGATGTGATCACCGTCGGCACGCTACATCTACATCTACCTTCGGGGTTAGATTTAGATCTGAATAATTGTTATTTGGTGCCAGCGTTGAGCATGAACATTATATCTGGATCTTGTTTAGTGCAAGACGGTTATTCATTTAAATCAGAGAATAATGGTTGTTCTATTTATATGAATAATATCTTTTATGGTCATGCACCCTTGAAGAGTGGTCTATTTCTGTTGCATCTCAATTGTGGTGATACACACATTCATAATATTGATGCAAAAAGATGCAAAGTTGATAATGATAGTGCAACATATTTGTGGCACTGTCGTTTAGGTCATATTGGTGTAAAGCGCGTGAAGAAACTCCATGCAGATGGACTTTTGGAATCACTTGATTATGAATCATTTGATACTTGCGAACCAAGCCTCATGGGCAAGATGACTAAAACTCCGTTATTCGGAACAATGGAGCGAGCCAATGACTTATTGGAAATAATACATACCGATGTATGTGGTCCGATGAATGTTGAGGCACGCGGCGGGTATCGTTATTTTCTGACCTTCATAGATGATTTGAGCAGATATGGGTATATCGACTTAATAAAACACAAGTCTGAAACATTTGAAAAGTTCAAAGAGTTTCAGAGTGAAGTGGAGAATCATCGTAACAAGAAAATAAAGTTTCTACGATCTGATCGCGGAGGCGAATATTTGAGTTACGAGTTTGGCCTTCATTTAAAACAATGTGGAATAGTTTCACAACTCACGCCACCTGGAACACCACAGTGTAATGGTGTGTCCGAACGTCGTAACCGTACTTTATTAGATATGGTGCGATCTATGATTTCTCTTACCGATTTACCACTATCATTTTGGGGTTATGCATTAGAGACAGCTGCATTCACGTTAAATAGGGCACCGTCTAAATCTGTTGGGACGACACCGTATGAACTGTGGTTTGGCAAGAAACCTAAGCTGTCGTTTCTTAAAGTTTGGGGTTGCAATACTTATGTCAAAAGGCTTCAGCCTGATAAGCTTGAACCCAAATCAGAGAAGTGCGTCTTCATAGGATACCCTAAGGAAACAATTGGGTACACCTTCTACCACAGATCCGAAGGCAAGATCTTTGTTGCCAAGAATGGAACATTTCTAGAGAAGGAGTTTCTCTGGAAAGAAGTGAGTGGGAGGAAAGTAGAACTTGATGAGGTAATTGTACCTTCTCTCAATTTGGAAAATAGCACATCAAAGAAACCCGTTCCCGTGATGCCTACACCAACTAGAGAGGAAGCTAATGATGATGATCATGAAACTTCAGATCAAGTTACTACTGGACCTCGTAGGTCAAACAGAGCACGTTCCGCACCACAGTGGTACGGTAATCCTGTTCTGGAAGTCATGTTACTAGACCATGGTGAACCTACGAACTATGAAGAAGCTATGATGAGCCTAGATTCCGATAAATGGCTTGAGGCCATGAAATCTGAGATAGGATCCATGTATGATAACAAAGTGTGGACTTTGGTGGACTTGCCCGATGATCGGCGAGCCATAGAGAATAAATGGATCTTCAAGAAGAAGACTGACGCTGATGGTAATGTTACTGTCTACAAAGCTCGACTTGTCACGAAATGTTTTCGACAAGTTCAAGGAGTTGACTACGATGAGACTTTCTCACCCGTAGCGATGCTTAAGTCTGTTCGAATCATGTTAGCAATTGCCGCATTTTATGATTATGAAATTTGGCAAATGGATGTCAAAACTGCATTCCTTAATGGATTTCTTAAAGAAGAGTTGTATATGATGCAACCAGAAGGTTTTGTCGATCCTAAAGGTGCTAACAAAGTGTGCAAGCTCCAGTGATCCATCTATGGACTGGTGCAAGCATCTTGGAGTTGGAATATACGCTTTGATGAGGTGATCAAAGCATATGGTTTTATACAGACTTTCAGAGAAGCTTGTATTTACATGAAAGTGAGTGGGAGCTCTGTAGCATTTCTAATATTATATGTGGATGACATATTGTTGATTGGAAATGATGTAGAATTTCTGGATAGCATAAAAGGATACTTGAATAAGAGTTTTTCAATGAAAGACCTTGGTGAAGCTACTTATATATTGGGCATCAAGATCTATAGAGATAGATCAAGACGCTTAATAGGACTTTCACAAAGCACATACCGATGACCCACAAGTATATGGGGTCAATTGTAGCCTTTTTGATAAGTAATTTTGTCAAACCCAACGAGGAGTAGAAGGAAATGACAAGTCGTTTTCAGCAAGGTAATGTCTGCAAGCGCTGAAAGTGTAAGTAACAGAGTAGTTTGATAGCAAAATAATTTGTGACGAGCAAGTAATGATTGTAGTAACAAAAGTGCAGCAAGGCAGCCGAATCCTTTTGAGGCAAAGGACAGGCCAAAACAGTCTCTTATAATAAGCAAAGCGTTCTTGAGGGTACACGGGAATTTCATCCAGTCACTTTCATCATGTTGATTCGATTCGTGTTCGCTACTTTGAGAATTTGATATGTGGGTGGACCGGTGCTTAGGTGCTGTTCTTACTTGAACAAACCTCCTACTTATGATTAACCCCCTCACAAGCATCCGCAACTACGAGAAAAGTATTAAGAATAAATACTAACCATAGCATTCAACTTTTGGGTCCAATTGGTCCTTTACGAAATAGCGCATAAACTAGGGTTTAAGCTTCTGTCACTCTCGCAACCCATCATCTAATAACTATTCCACAATGCATTCCCTTAGGCCCAAATACGGTGAAGTGTCATGTAGTCGACGTTCACATGACACCACTAAGGGAATCACAACATACATACTATCAAAATATCGAACACATATCAAGTTCACATGATTACTCGCAAATGATTTCTCCCGTGACCTCAAGAACAAAAGTAACTACTCACAAATAATAATCATGCTCAAGATCAGAGGGGTATTAAATAACATATTGGATTTGAACTTATAGTCTTCCACCAAATAAACCATATAGTATTCAACTACAAGATCTAAGAATCAACACTATTAGTCACCCACAAGCACCAATCTATAGTTCCGGTACACAGATTGAAAACAAGAGATGAACTAGATAGGGTTTGGGAGGAGATGGTGCTGTTGAAGATGTTGATGGAGATTGCCCTCCTCAAGATGCATGGGAGAGTTGTTGGTGATGATGATGGCGATGATTTCCACCTCCGGGAGGGAAGTTCCCCCTGCGGAATCATTCCGCCGAACGGCAAAAGTGCTCCTGCCCAAGTTCCGCCTCGAGACGGCGGCGCTTCGTCCCGAAAGTCCTCTCCTTATTTTTTTCTAGGTCAAAATGACTTATATACCAGAAGATGGGCACCGGAGGTGGGGTAGGCTGAGAACAACCCACCAGGTCGCGCCTGGGGGGCCAGGCGCGCCCTGGTGTCTTATTTTCACCAGGTGGCCCCCTCTGGTGGTTATTTTCTCCAGTATTCCTTATTTATTCCATAAAAAATCCTGGTGAAGTTTCAGGTCATTTGGAGTTGTGCAGAATAGGTAGCCTGACGTAGCTTTTTCAGGTCCATATTTCCAGGTGCCGGAATTCTCCCTCTTTGTGTGTACCTTGCATATTATCAGAGAAAAGGTATTAGAATTGCTCCAAAAAGCATTATTATGAGTAAAACATTACAAATAACAATAGGTAAACATGATGCAAAATGGACATATCAACTTCCCCAAGCTTAGACCTCGCTTGTCCTCAAGCGAAAACCGAAATAGAAAAACATGTCCACATGCTTAGAGAGAGAGGTGTCGATAAAAAAAATACGGACATAGAAGCATCATGTGAATTATTATAACAGCAACAAACTTTAACATAAAACCTTTATCATAGAACTTTTATCATATACTTCTCATGAATAAGTAACAATTCATCACACTATCGAAGTATAAAGCATAAAATCTATTGGAAACTAACAAACTATGTTCTCAGTCAACTTTGCAACTACAATTCATCATCTTTTCAGGAAGGATCACATATTGGAGCCTTTAGGCAAGTCCACATACTCAACCATCATACAGTCTTCTATGATTGCTAACACTCACCGCATACACATGAGCAAAACGTTTCAACCGAACACATAGAAAGATAGGGGCGTATAGTTTCACCTCCCAACGTATTCACCTCAAGGGTGATGTCAACAATAATAACTCATGCTACCCATATTCAACTGGACATATGTGTCTAGATCTTTCCTCACCACATGATGATTGCCAAAGGAGAAAAATAAAAAGGAATAGAGAGAAAAACTTTGAATCTTGCATAAAAGTAAATACATAAAAGTAAAAGATAGGCCCTTCGCATCGGGACGCAGATGTTGCCATGCGCTTATTTGTTTGTATGCTCAACCCCTTAGTGCAAAAGAATGTCACGTTATATTGCCCCTTATGATAGCAACCTTTATTATGCAGTCTGTCGCTTTCATTCTTTGCTATCACAAGTTCGTACAATGCTCAATTTTCTCTTACACTAAATGATCTAACACTTTTAGAAGCAATTTTTATTGCCTTATTGGACCGATGACAACTTACTTGAAGGATCTTACTCAATCCTTAGGTAGGTATGGTGGACTCTTGAAAATAAGATTTGGGTTTAAGGGTTTTTGGATGCACAAGTAGTATCTCTACTTAGTGCGGAGTTTTTGGATAGAAAAGATGGGGGGCAAGCACCACATGTTGAAGGATCTATGACAATATAACTTCTATGTGAATATGAACAAACATAAATCATTACGTTGTCTTCCTTGTCCAACGTCAACAATTTTGGCATATAATATTTTGATGGGGGCTCACAGTCACAAAAGATTTCCAAGATAGTGTATTTCTATGTGAATCTTCTCTTCCCTTATTAATTCTTTCATGAGTTGCGTCATTGACCAATGCTATGTTTGTAATTCTCTAATAATATTTCTACTTATACTTTTCCTTATGTGGTGTCATTACCTACCATAAGATTAGCATATGATCTTTTTCATTTATTTCCTTTCTTTTTATTGGAACATGAAAGTAAAGAAAGCAAAAACTCAAACTAAACTTTATTATATATCTCGCACCTGATTACAAGGATATATCACTAAGCAAACTCTCAAAAAGGAAAGGTTGAACTAAACTTTTATTCATCTAAAGAAAAACATAACTAAGGATAGAACTAAAATAAGTAAAGGCAAAAGATAGTGGGGGTGATACGATACCGGGGCACCTCCCCCAAGCTTGGCGGAAGCCAAGGGGAGTGCCCATACCCGAGTAATCAGTTTTCTTTTGGTGATGAAGAAGAAGGTGGTGGTGATGAGGTAGAGGTGATCCTGTCCTTCATGATAAAGAGATTCTCCAATCTACGGATGACGCTCCGGAGGAAGATGATGTGCTCTTGATGCAGAATATTTTCACGAGTGAGATATTTATTTTGCACACGAACCATTTCAATGATTCGAAAGGCTTCAATCTCAGTCGGGGTAAGATGAGCACAATAAGGTTTAAGGATATCTTCTTCTTCTTCCTCAGTAGGCCAGACCTGCTCAACCACCAGTGCTTGATCTCCGGTAGCCTCCTTGCTCTTGTCCCCTTTGATAGCTTCTACGGGCTCTTCTCTCTTCAGCTCGATCTTCATCAACCAAGCAGCCTCTTCCACATTGTTGGAGGAAGAAGAAGACATGATGCCTGGCTCAACAAATCTGACCGAAAACAGCAAGAAAAGAGAACAAAAGATTTCTCCACGATACGGTGGTCAATAGGTTCGGGGGGTATATAAAGATTTTTTTATCTTGGGAAACAAGCAAACGGGAGAAAAACGGAGTCCGGAAGGTACCCGAGGTGGGCACAACCCACCTGGGCGCGCCTGGCAAGCCAGGCACGCCCTGGTGTCTTGTGCCCACCAGGGTGACCTTCCTGGTTGTTTCTTATTTTCCTAATTTTGGTTAATTTCCAAAACAGACAAAAAATATTTTTGCAGATTTTTCATAGTCCGTTTACTTACCGTATCACGCACCTCCTCTTTTTCACGATTATGGAGTGTTCCAAAAAGTCTCTTTTATGTGTTCTTCCGTTGTCATAGTTTGGATAATATTGCTTTCAACATTAATGGGCGTACCTAAGATATAATGTTTTATTCGTTGCGCATTAACAACCTTCGGGTTAGTACCTTCGGCATTATTTATTTTGATAGCTCCAGGCCGATAAACCTCCTCGATAACATAGGGTCCTTCCCATTTGGAGAGGAGCTTTCCTGCAAAGAATCTGAAACAAGAGTTGTACAAAAGAACATATTCTCCAACTTTGAACTCATGCTTTTGGATTCTTTTATCATGCCATCTTTTAACTTTTTCTTTAAGTAACTTGGCATTTTCATAAGCTTGGGTTCTCCATTCATCTAATGAGCTAATATCAAATAACCACTTTTCACCGGCAAGTTTAAATCATAGTTAAGTTCTTTGATTGCCCAATATGGTTTATGTTCTAACTCAAGAGGCAAATGACAAGCTTTTCCATAAACCATTTTATAAGGAGACATACACATAGGATTTTTATATGTTGTTCTATAAGCCCAAAGTGCATCCTCTAATTTCTTAGACCAATTCTTCCGGGACCTATTGATAGTCTTTTGCAAAATTAATTTTATTTCTCTATTGCTAAGTTCAACTTGACCACTAGACTGAGGATGATAGGGTGATGCAATTCTATGGTTAACATCGTACTTGGCAAGCATTTTACGAAAATCACCATGAATAAATTGTGAACCACCATCAGTCATGAAATATCTAGGGACTCCAAACCTTGGGAAAATAACTTCCTTAAGCATTTTAATAGAGGTGTTGTGATCAGCACTACTAGTTGGAATAGCTTCTACCCACTTAGTAACATAATCAACAGCAACCAAAATATGTGTATACCCAATAGAGAAACGAAAAGGTCCCATGTAATCAAAACCCCAAACATCAAATGATTCCACAGCAAGTAAATAATTCACAGGCATTTCTTGACGCTTACCGATATTACCTATTCTTTGACATTCATCACAAGATAAAACGAACTTACGAGCATCCTTGAAAAGAGTAGGCTAATAAAACCCAGACTGCAATACCTTGTGAGCAGTTCTGTCTCCCGCATGATGCACTCCGTAAGCTTCGGACTGACATTTCCGTAGGATTTGTCCCTGTTCATGCTCAGGTACACAACGTCTAATAATATCATCTACTCCTTATTTATAAAGAAGTGGGTCATCCCAAAAGTAATGTCTTAAATTATAGAAGAATTTTTTATTTTGTTGGTATGTAAAGCTAGGTGGTAAATATTTAGCAACAATGTAATTAGCATAGTCAACATACCAAGGAGTGTTATGGGAAACATTTATTGCAGCTAACTGCTCATTAGGAAAACTATCATCAATAGGTAGTGGGTCATCAAGGACATTCTCCAACCTAGACAAGTTATCAGCTATGGGGTTCTCTGCTCCCTTTCTATCAGTGATATGTAAATCAAATTCTTGTCACAAGAGAACCCATCGAATAAGCCTAGGTTTAGCATCTTTCTTTTCCATAAGATATTTAATAGCAGCATGGTCGGTGTGAACAATTAATTTTGAATCAACAATGTAAGATCTAAATTTATCACAAGCAAACACCACTTCTAGAAATTCTTTTTCAGTAGTAGCATAATTTCTTTGAGCACTGTCTAGAGTTTTACTAGCATAATGAATAACATTTAGTTTCTTATCAACTCTTTGTCCTAGAATAGCACCAACAGCATAATCACTAGCATCACACATAATTTCAAAAGGCAAGTTCCAGTCAGGAGGTTGAACAATAGGTGCGGAAATTAAGGCTTTCTTGAGTGTTTCGAAGGCTTCTAAAAAATCATCATCAAAAATAAAAGGAACATCCTTTTGCAAAAGATTTGTAAGGGGCCTAGAAATTTTAGAAAAGTCTTTGATAAATCTCCTATAGAAACCAGCATGACCTAAGAAACTACGAATACCTTTGATATCTTTAGGACATGGCATTTTCTCAATTGCATCAACCTTAGCTTTGTCCACTTCAATACCTATTCCAGAAATTTTATGGCCCAAAACAATATCTTCATTAACCATAAAGTGGCACTTCTCCCAATTCAAGACAAGATTTGTTTGCTCGCATCTCTGCAAAACTCGATCAAGAATGCTTAAACAATCATCAAAAGACTTCCCATAAACAGAAAAGTCATCCATGAAAACTTCAATCTTTTCACAAAAGACATAGAATATAGCAGTCATACATCTCTGAAAGGTAGCAGGTGCATTGCATAAACCAAAAGGCATACATCTATAAGCATAGGTTCCAAAGGGACAAGTGAAAGTGGTCTTTTCTTGATCAGGTTGACAAACAGGTATTTGTGAAAAACCAGAGTATCCATCGAGGAAGCAAAAATGTGTGTGCTTAGATAATCTTTCTAGCATTTGATCAATAAAAGGCAGAGGGTAATGATCTTTTCTAGTTGCTTTGTTTAATTTTCTAAAATCAATTACCATTCAATAGCCTGTAACAATTCTTTGTGGGATGAGTTCATTCTTATCATTAGGAACAACAGTAATACCTCCCTTCTTAGGGACACAATGAACAGGACTTACCCATCTACTATCAGCTATAGGCTAGATTATACGTGCTTCCAGAAGTTTTAGTATTTCCGTTCTTACCACTTCCTTCATCTTCTGATTTAACCGACGTTGGTGATCAACAACGGGTTTAGCATCTGGTTCCATATTAATCTTGTGCTGACATATAGTGGGACTAAAGCCCTTTAAATCATCAAGAGTATATCCAATAGCAGCTCGGTGCTTCCTTAGAACTTTCAATAATCTTTCTTCTTCATGTTCTGAAAGGTTAGCACTAATAATAACAGGATATATCTTCTTCTCATCAAGATAAGCATATTTCAAAATGCCTGGCAATTATTTTAATTCAAACACAGGATCACCTTTAGGTGGAGGAGGATCTCCTAGAGTTTCAATAGGCAAATTGTGTTTAAGCAGAGGACGTTGTTCAAAGAAAATCTTATCTATTTCATTTCTTTCATGCATATGTAAATCATTTTCATGGTCTAGCAGATATTGTCCTAGAGGATCAGTAGGAGGCACATCAATAGAAGCAAGACCAATTATTTCATCCTTACTAGGCAATTCTTTTTTATGAGGTTTTCTACTAAACTTGGAAAAATTAAACTCAAGAGACTCATCACCAAAGCTAACACCGACAGTTTGTTTCTCACAAACTATTTTAGCATTAACGGTGTTCAAGAAAGGCCAACCAAAGATAATGGGACAAAAATCATCTTGTGGGTAACCAAGAACAAGAAAATCAGTAGGGTATTTTATTTTACCACACAAGACTTCAACATTTCTAACAATCCCAATTGGTGATATAGTATCTCTATTAGCAAGTTTAATAGTAACATCTATGTCTATCTCTGCGGGTGCTATGTCATTCATAATTTCTTGATATAAGGTAAATGGAATAGCACTCACGCTAGCACCTATGTCGCATAAACCATGATAACAGTGATCTCTTATTTTAACTAGGACAACATGCATGCCAACAACAGGTCTATGTTTATCCTTTTTATCAGGTTTGGCAATTCTAGCAGCTTCTTCACAGAAGTAAATAACATGCCCATCTATATTTTATTCCAGGAGATCCTTAACCATAGAAACACTAGGTTCTACTTTGATTTGTTCATCAGGTTTAGGTGTTCTAATATAAATTTTGTTGACCACAGTTGAAAATTTAGCATGTTCCTTGATCCTAACAGGGAAAGGTGGTTTCTCAATATAAGCAGTAGGAACAACTGGATCAACATTATAAATAATAGTCTCCTCTTTAGCTAGTATCGGTTCTTTAATTTCTTGTTTAATAGGTGGGTAATATTTAAACCACTTCTCCTTAGGGAGATCAACATGAGTAGCAAATGATTCACAAAAGGAGGCTACTATCTCAGAGTCAAGTCCATATTTAGTGCTAAACTTTTGAAAACCATCGGTATTCATAAAAGATTTAACACAATCAAACTTGAGCTTAATACCTGACTCTTTACCTTCGTCGAGTTCCCAATCTTCAGAGTTCTGTTTAATTCTTTCCAAAAGGTCCCACCGGAATTCAATAGTCTTCTTCATAAAAGAACCAGCACAAGAAGTATCAAGCATGAATCGATCATTATGAGAAAGCCGAGCATAAAAATTTTGGACAATAATTTCTCTTGAGAGCTCATGATTGGGGCTTGAATATAACATTAACTTAAGCCTCCCCCAAGCTAGAGCGATACTTTCTCCTTCATGAGGCCAAATAATATATATGTAATTCCGATCACGATGAACTGGATGCATAGGATAAATTTTTTGGTGAAACTCCAATTTCAACCAATTCCAATTCCAAGATCCAATATCCTCGCATAGCCAATACCATGCCAATGCTTTTCCCTTCACAGATAAAAGGAAAACCTTCTTCTTAACTTCATCTCCGGGTAAACCTGCAATAAACAATCCACAAATTTCTTCCAAATATATCAAGTGCATCTCAAGATGTTCAATTCCATCTCCTGCATAAGGATTAGCTAGTAGTTGTTCTATCATACCCGAAGGAATTTCATATTCAATATTTACAGTAGGTTGAGGGGTAACTAATTATGGTTCCGATCGAGGTGAAGATACCCCGAACAAACCCCTCAAAGGATTGTTTTCCATAGTAACAAGTGACAATAAATTTCAGCACGTAGTAATAATTTTTCTTTACCAATTTCCACTTACAAAGAGCGCTTCACTCCCCGGAAACGGCGCTAGAAAATAGCCTTGAGGACCCACAAGTATATGGGATCAATTGTAGCCTTTTCTATAAGTAAGAGTGTCGAACCCAACGAGGGGCAGAAGGAAATGACAAGTGGTTTTCAGCAAGGTAATGTCTGCACGCGCTGAAAGTGTAAGTAACAAAGTAGTTTGATAGCAAGATAATTTGTAACGAGCAAGTAATGATAGTAGTAACAAAAGTGCAGCAAGGCAGCCCAATCCTTTTGAGGCAAAGGACATGCCAAAACGGTCTCTTATAATAAGCAAAGTGTTCTTGAGGGTACACGGGAATTTCATCTAGTCACTTTCATCATGTTGATTCGATTCGTGTTCGCTACTTTCATAATTTGATATGTTGGTGGACCGGTGCTTAGGTGCTGTCCTTACTTTAACAAACCTCCTACTTATGATTAACCCTCTCGCAAGCATCCACAGCTACGAGAAAAGTACTAAGAATAAATTCTAACCATAGCATCAAACTTTTGGGTCCAATCGGTCCCTTATGGAATAGCGCATAAACTAGGGTTTAAGCTTCTGTCACTCTCGCAACCCATCATCTAATAACTATTCCACAGTGCATTCCCTGAGGCCCAAACATGGTGAAGTGTCATGTAGTCGACGTTCACATGACACCACTAAGGGAATCACAACATACATACTATCAAATTATCGAACACATATCAAGTTCACATGATTACTCGCAACATGATTTCTCCCGTGACCTCAAGAACAAAAGTAACTACTCACAAATAATAATCATCCTCAAGATCAGAGGGGTATTAAATAACATATTGGATCTGAACATATAATCTTCCACCAAATAAACCATATAGTAATCAACTACAAGATGTAATCAACACTACTAGTCACCCACAAGCACAAATCTATAGTTCTGACATACAGATTGAACACAAGAGATGAACTAGGGTTTGAGAGGAGATGGTGCTGTTGAAGATGTTGATGGAGATTGCCCTCCCCAAGATGGGAGAGTTGTTGGTGATGATGATGGCGATGATTTCCCCCTCCAGGAGGGAAGTTTCCCCGGTGGAATCGCTCCACCGAAGGGCAAAAGTGCTCCTTCCCAAGTTCCACCTCAAGACGGCGGCGCTCCCTCCCGAAAGTCCTCTCCTTATTTTTTCTAGGTCAAAATGACTTATATACCAGAAGATGGGCACCGGAGGTGGGCTGGGTTGAGCACAACCCACCAAGGCACGCCCTGGTGTCTTGTGCTCACCAGGTGGCCCCCCTCCGATGGTTATTTGCTCCAGTACTTCTTATTTATTCCATAAAAAATCCTCGTGAAGTTTCAGCTCATTTGGAGTTGTGCAGAATAGGTAGCCTGATGTAGCTTTTTCAGGACCAGATTTCCAGCTGCCGGAATTCTCCCTCTTTGTGTGTACCTTGCATATTATGAGAGAAAAGGCATTAGAATTGCTCTAAAAAGCATTATTATGAATAAAAACATTATAAATAACAGTAGGTAAACATGATGCAAAATGGACGTATCACATACCTTGATCAAGTTTTGAAGAAGTTCAAAATGGATCAGTCAAAGAAAGGGTTCTTGCTTGTATTACAAGGTGTGAAGTTGAGTCAGACTCAATGTCCGACCACTGCAGAAGATAGAGAGAAAATGAAAGTCATTCCCTATGCCTCAGCCATAGGTTCTATCATGTATGCTATGCTGTGTACCAGACCTGATGTGTGCCTTGCCATAAGTCTAGCAGGGAGGTACCAAAGTAATCCAGGAGTGGATCGCTGGACAGCGGTCAAGAACATCCTGAAGTACCTGAAAAGGAACAAGGATATGTTTCTCGTTTATGGAGGTGACAAAGAGATCTTCGTAAATGGTTATGTCGACGCTAGCTTTGACACTAATCCGGATGATTCTAAGTCACAAACCGGATACGTATTTATATTGAATGGTGGAGCTGTCAGTTGGTGCAGTTCCAAGCAGAGCATCGTGGCGGGATCTACATGTGAAGCGGAGTACATTTATGCTTCGGAAGCAGCTAATGAAGGAGTCTGGATGAAGGAGTTCATATCTGATCTAGGTGTAATACCTAGTGCATCAGGTCCAATGAAAATCTTTTGTGACAACACTGGAGCAATTGCCTTGGCGAAGGAAACCAGATTTCACAAAAGAACCGAACACATCAAGAGACGCTTCAACTCCATCTGTGATCAAGTCAAGGAGGGAGACATAGAAATTTACAAAATACATACAGATCTGAATGTAGCAGACCCGTTGACTAAGCCTCTTCCACGAGCAAAACATGATCAGCACCAAGACTCCATGGGTGTTAGATTCATTGTAATGTAATCTAGATTATTGACTCTAGTGCAAGTGGGAGACTAAAGGAAATATGCCCTAGAGGCAATAATAAAGTTGTTATTTTATATTTCCTTATTCATGATAAAGATTTATTATTCATGCTAGAATTGTATTGATCGGAAACTTAAATACATGTGTGAATATATAAACAAACACCGTGTCCCTAGTGAGCCTCCACTTGACTAGCTCGTTGATCAAAGATGGTTAAGGTTTCCAAACCATGGACATGAGTTGTCATTTGATAATGGGATCACATAATTAGGAGAATGATGTGATGGACAAGACCCATCCGTTAGCTTAGCATTATGACCGTTCAGTTTTATTGCTATTGCTTTCTTCATGTCAAATACATATTCCTTCGACTATGAGATTATGCAACTCCCGGATATCGGAGGAATGCCTTGTGTCATGGAATTGTCATGTCAGATGCCCTAACGTGAGGACTTAGGTGTGGAGCCATCGCAACGTAGTTAGCTTGAAGGGGTTAAACGGGACAAGGGACACAGAGAGTTTATACTGGTTCGGCCCCTCGCAGTGGAGGTAAAGGCCTAATCAAGTGTAGGGTGGTATTGCTTGGGCTTCGATTACCAGGGAGCGAATACGCTTGACCTAGTTCTCGATCTCTTCTTTCTTTGCCCTAAACCGCCGCTGGGTCACCCCTTTATATACATAGGCTGATGCCTGGTGGCCTACAGAGTCCCGGCCGGCTCATACACAATGTGTCCGGCTCGGTGACAGAATCTATACTTTCCTTAACATACAAGTTAACATATGGCGGTTTACGCCCGTGGGCCTCAAGTCGCCTTTGGATCTTGGGCCTTCAGTGAGCCTGCTTCATGAACCGCCATCTTCAACATCTTCATGGGCCTTGTCATTATGAACCGCCAGTGGTATGACCCGGCCCCTTCTGGGCGGGTCATACTGAATAGTTATATCCCCAACATTAGGCCCCAAGTTGATGTGAACTTGTTCATATCAATCTTCAACACTTAGAAAAGATCCTTCCTCATTTACTCTTGTGAGATCTTGTAACCCGCCATGACGTCATCTCCTAGGATTGTGGTAACCCGCCGTGACGTCACCTCTCATTAATATCACGCAAGGACCAAATCTTAATATACCTTCTCTTTTAATGAACCTCCGAAGATCGAGGCGTCTGTGTTGTCATATCCATTTTTTAGCCTCCTCGATTCCCACGCATGCCACTTATCCTTTCAGCCTTATAAATAGGGCCAGGGGTCCCTTTCACTTTCCCCACTTGCCTTCTCGTCCCCATCTTCTATCTCACGATGCCTCTGCGCCTGAGCTCCGCTGCCACCGTCGACCTTCACCACTGCCTCGACTTTGGCCGCTGCATCAACCTGAACTCACCAGAATCTGTCCGCGCACCTCCGCTGCTCAGCAGTTCCGGTGAGTTTTCCCCTTTCCTTTCACCGTAGATCCCATTAGGGTTTCCACGTGTTAATCGAAGTTCATCTCCGCCTTTCTTTGTTTTTCACTGTATTTTGAGATTTTGATCCAAACTTTATACTCCTCCTGCGCGGAAACAGTTGTAGTACTCATTTTAGATATTAAAAACATCTCCTCTACATGAGAAATCCAATCTGGACACATGAACTGCTGCAACTTAGGTTTAGATATTTTCCATTATTTGAAGTGCCGTAGATCCAAAATCATAGCATCAATCTGTGAAATTTGTTTTTCCAACACTTAGCAATTTTTCCTCTCTAAGATCTGTAAATCAATAACTATGTGGGCGGCTTAGCTCATAAACCGTAACCCACCAGATACCATTAGTCCCCTCTTAAGCCGCCAATATATCACCTTTATAACTTCAATGCCATCCTCCGGTTTAACACCTTTGCATGCATGCTTCATTATTATTTGCCTTTGAACCAACAGCCGGCTTAACCATATAATCTTAAACCGGCATAATCTTCCTTTCAGATCATCGAAAAATGGCTAAGACATATACTGCTTGCAACTGGGTCCGATCCCGGGTCACTGAAGAAGACCTGAACAACTTCGTTGCAACTGGCACCCTAGCCAAGAAAGAGGACATCCACTGGAGGGTCCCTGGCGAAGAAAATTCACCTAAGCCTAAGGACGGAGAAGTGATTTTTTTCACTGACCACATGATCCGGGGGTTCAGCCCACCCGGCTCAAAGTTTTTCCGCGACATACTTCATTTTTTTCAACTTCACCCTCAAGATATTGGACCCAATTCTGTGTCCAATATTTGCAACTTCCAAGTAGTCTGTGAAGTTTATCTTCAAGAGGAGCCCACAGTTGAATTGTTTAGAGAATTTTACTATTTAAACCGTCAGACAGAGTTCACTAACGGGCCCAGCTTGGAACTCGGTGGAGTTTCAATTCAGAAGAGGAATGAAGCCAGCTTTCCTTACGCTAAGCCGCCGAGTCACCCCAAGGATTGGAACCAAACTTGGTTCTACTGTCAAAACACATCTCCAGCAGACGAAAATCCTCTGCCGGGTTACTGCGACCACCGGCTTAGCAATGCACATCCACTCCCCCCACGGATCAGCACGAAGGAGCGGGCCAAGTATGCGCCCACCTTTTCTAAGCTTAGAGCCTTCATGGCTAATGGTTTAACTGGTATCGACCTTGTTCGATGCTGGGTCTCCTGGAGGATCTTGCCATTAAGCCGTCGCCCCGGCTTAATGTGCGAATATACTGGCGATTTAAAAGATCCCCAGCGCCACTGCGACATTTAACTGTCTGACGCTGAAATCACTGAAGCCACCAAGGCGCTGCTGAACAAATCTTTGAAAGAATGTAGTGAAACAGGACTTAGTCCGTTATGCACCTTCAACAAGCCGCCAGCCATAAGTGTTGCACACCTTCCGTTCAACCATATTTGCATTTATACTATCCACTTATGATCTTTTTGACCTCAACAGGCCGACTCTCCATTTTGGAAGAAGAAGCCACAAGATAAACCGGCCAAACCGGCTCGTACCAAAACCAAGGCCACCAAGAGGCCTGCCAAGAAGAAGACCACCGAGCCCGCCGAGTTAAACTTGGATGATGACAGTGATGATGATGAGTCAGAGGTAGAACTTGACTCTCTTGGCTCATTTTTTATACATCTCATTGACAATGATTGTTACCAGGAGGAAGCCGAAGCCAGCCGTGCGGGTGATGATGAGGTAATTGTTCTTTCCTCCGGCTCAGAGTCTGTGCCAAAACAGAAAATTCGCCAGGCAAGCCGGAAAGTAAGGTTTTCTCATCCTTTGGCTTATTTGGATCCCAACTTTATTTTGAAGAAACAGCAACATGAAACTCGCCGCACGACCCAGAATAGCGGAAGCGTGATCCTTTCGTCCGGCTTACCGAACACCCCAGCCCCTCGCAAACGTCGTCCAGAGGTCTCAAAAAATTCTGACTTAACTTATCCCAAGAATGGTCTTTACCGACAACCTCTTAATCCCTCCGATTCAAATTATCAGGGAACATCTCACTCTTTCTCTAGCGACTCAATGAGCACTCATGTTCCTGCCTTCAAACCGGTGCTAGGGTAAGACTATCAAGCCTTTGCTTCCAATTATATACTCAACTGTTGTACTAACCTTGTCCTGTGTTTCATTCACAGGGCCATAGCAAAGCCAGTAAGAAGGCGAAGGTGACCAAAACTCTTGAGAATCCTTCTGAACCGGAGCAGCAATCAGCAGAAATCTCACATCAAGCTCGTGAAGCCACAGTTGATGAACTGCCACTGGTTGATCACAATGTTGACATTGACCAGATGGATGTTGATCCAGCCAACACCAATCCGCCAAGTCCCATCAAACCGGCAAGCCCTATTAAGCCGGCAGAGGAAAAAGACGATAATGTTACCATCACTGGGTATGGCTATACAGAGCCAGGCAAACCCATTGTCCTATCCAAGCACAGCGCTAAGGATGAAATTTCTATTGCTGATAAGGGCAAGTGGTCAGCCAATCTGGACAGTTATGCCAATTTGAGTGCCCAAGAAATTCACTCTGGGTATTTGAACCGTCTTTACACAAGCCGTGACTATGAAGCCGGCTTAGTAAATTTGATGAAGGAGCGCTATGAGGTAAACACTGCAACTCTTTTTCATATGAATATACTTCCATTAGCCGCCAAGTTTATTGGACATGATAGAATAGAATGTGCTGTAAACTTTAATAGCTTCATAGATCAATTCCAGTAGCCCCCAAGGGCCGGTTTATTCTTTTAAGATAAACCGGGACTTCCAATAGCAGTACTTCAACTTTGCATGTGTAGCCCCCAATGGACGGCTTAATCTGTCAAGATGAGCCGGGACCTTAGATAATAATGATTTAATGTCCATCTGTAGCCCTCAAGGGCCGGCTTGATCTGTCAAGATAAGCCAGGTCTCAATACCATACATATCCAGAAAATTTAAGCACATAGCCCCCATGAATCGGCTATAAGCAGCATATAACAATCAGGTCATCATAAACTTGTCTTGAAAAGAGCAAGGTGCATTAGCCCCAAGTGCCAAGTAAAATACTTGTATTGTGCTTGGGACTTCAAATAAATTCATTGCAATCCCACTCACTGTTTATCTCCCGTAGGCCGAGCTTAATGGCAAAGAATCCCACGTCGCCGATCTTCAAGAAAACATCAAGACTCAGCAAGAAGAAACCTCCAAGGCCAAAAATGAGCTGACCACTGCTTTAGCAGATATGGAGAAGCTGAAGAAGGATTTCAAAGCTGATTAAGTGGTCTGGGAAATAGAGAAGTCAGCCCTGTTGAAGAAAGTGGAGGATGCTGAAACGGCTCTTAAACCGGTAGATGAAGAGCTCGCCGGCTTAAAACATCAAGTTAACGCCATGACTGCTGCCATCTTTGGTAAGTAACTTCATCTCAATATTTTCTTTGAATGCATTTTAATCGATATTCATCCGGCTTATAAATTTTTCTTGATGATGCAGGCTCTAGAGTTACCCATCTTGGCACAGACATGCGCAAAAAATTGAAAGCCGCCTACACGCTCATAGAGCAGTTATACACCGGCGCACAACGAGCCATCTGCACAGCTGCTCACAATAAACAGCCTCCAACCCTCATCAAGGATACATTAGAGAAGCTATATGTGCTGCCTCTGCGGATCGAAGAATTGAAGAAATCAGCTGCAAGAGCCGGTGCACTCACCGTGCTAACCCGGGCCAAAGCATGGCAAGGTGATCTTGAGCCAGCGGACTTGGCAAATGGCTGCCCGAGCGTAAAAGAAGACGGGTCACCCTTCAGCGCAGAAGACTTTGCCACAATTGCAAGGGAAATGCGTCCTCTGGCCAGTAAGCTGGCTGAAGATACCAATCTTTCACATTATCAGCCGGTTTACGATGTCGACAACAAGAAGGTCAAGGCGCCGGTTCACGATCCACAGGACCTGACTCCTCTGATCCATAAGCATATGTTTGCCCCTGATGTTGACCCAACAACACTTATAAGTGATGAAGCTGTATTCAGAGCTTTGACCAGGATCAACTGGGCAACCACTGATTTCCAGCCATTGGGTGAAGAGGAGCAGGACGAACCGGTGCTGGACGATCCACAACCTTCAACTCATCAAGGCCAAGATCAATAAGCCACAGGCCGGCTTAGCATCTGCTCTTTGCGAGGTTACCAAAACAATTATTCTTTTGGGCCATCAGTTGCCTTGTAATAGGCTAGCTGTCAAAACAATTTTATCTGTCATGCCATCGCGCATGTTTACTTGCAAAACTCTGTGATGAGCTGTATTGATCCTCTTTGATGATCCAATATTCAAGCTCATAGTCATTATCAATTTTGCCTAAGCATATTGTCATATACCCTGCATACAAATAGAGCACAAGTACCTTGGCGGTTTACCCCAAGGCGGGTCAAAAAACCCCATATAACAAACCACTGGTGACCATATCGTCCAGAACCAGGGCCGGTTTATCAAAACCTCATATAAATATAACACAATGAACATCATACCTGTGATACTTGTGCATATTGCCGGCTTACAAGGCCAAATGCAATAAGGGCAACAATCCCAATAGAGCACAGCACTCTGTATAATTTATCCATGCCGCTGGCTTACAACGCCTCGGACAAAATTTCATGAATCAAACACTGGTGGCTCAACGTCCAAAGCCAGGCCGGGTTATCAAAACACCGGATCTTATCAAATCAAGATCAAGGCATCATGGCCTGAATTGAATTTTGACCATATATCAATATGGCACAAATATATAATTCATCAAAAGTATTCAAAGGCAAAAGAAAACAGAAAAATCAAGGCATTCAAAGGCTGCCAGGCCTCAACATCAAGTGCGATTCAAGGGCTGCACAGCCACTGAGTTATTCCTTAATTCAAACATGTAAGCCAGGCCTCACATGACCAAATCGCCGTTTTAACTTTGACAAGTTCAGGGTCTTTAAAAGATTAACTGTCAAGCGTACGGCGAGTCATTCCAGGATTACCTGGTCGGAGTGGCAAACTTATACAGGCAGGATAACCCGGTTTGTTGGTGAATACACCTGGCGACCAAGCCTATTACGAGGGACAACAGAGCTTTTGTTCATTTAACAAAAAGCCCCCAAGTAACATTGTGATCCAAGCGTATAAGCCAGATCAATAAGGTAGTCACAGCTATGCTCAATGAGCAGGAAGCCCCCAAGCTTTTGCAATCAAGGCGTACAAGCCGGATCAAAAGGGTCATAGCTATGCTCAATGAGCAGGAAGCCCCCAAGTGACCTTATGAAGTAAATAAAGACTCAGATTATCAGAAATGAAATGACAGAGGCCCTGAATCATCAGGGATGCCGGCTTTATTATACTTATCATAACATATACATTAAAAAATATGTACATCACAAGAGCTAGTGGCTCAGGTGTAATAAGGTCGAAGATGAGCAATATTCCACGGCCGATGGGTCTCCTCCTCCGACGTGCTTGAGTCCTTGTGGTCTCGAACATCGATAAGGGAGTATGACCCGTTGTTCAGATTCTTGCTGAGCACAAATGGTCCTTCCCAAGGCAGGGATAGCTTGTGCATGTCAGTTTGATCTTGGATGAGCCGGAGCACCAAATCTCCTTCTTGAAAGGTCCTGGTCTTAACCCGGCGGGTGTGATAACGACGCAGATCCTGCTGGTAAATCGCTGAACGAGCCGCCGCAAGGTCACGCTCCTCATCTAACAAGTCAATAGCATCCTGACGTGCTGTCTCATTATCAGCCTCAACATAAGCCGCCACACGAGGCGAGTCGTGATGTATGTCACTAGGGAGAACCGCCTCAGCTCCGTAAACCATGAAGAAAGGCGTATAACCCATAGATCTGTTGGGGGTGGTATTGATACTCCAAATCACTGAAGGCAGCTCCTCCACCCAACAACCCGGTGTCCTCTGCAAAGGGACCATAAGCCGGGGCTTGATACCTCTCAAGATTTCTTGATTAGCTCGTTCAGCTTGGCCATTAGACTGGGGGTGAGCCACCGACGACACATCAAGCCGGATATGCTCTTGTTGACAGAATTCTTTCATTGCTCCCTTAGACAGATTAGTACCATTATCAGTGATGATACTATGAGGATATCCAAAATGAAAGATCACCTTTTTGATGAATTGAACCGTCGTGGCTGCATCACATTTGCTGACCGGCTCAGCCTCAACCCACTTTGTAAACTTGTCAACTGCTACCAAGAGGTGTGTCTTTTTATCCTTAGACCTTTTGAAAGGCCCAACCATATCCAGCCCCCAGACTGCAAACGGCCAAGTAATTAGAATCATTCTCAATTCTTGAGCCGGCACATGAGCTCGTCTTGAAAATTTCTGACAACCATCACACTTACTGACCAGATCTTCTGCATCAGCATGAGCCGTCAGCCAATAAAACCCATGACGAAAGGCTTTAGCAACGAGAGACTTAGAGCCGGCATGATGACCGCAATCTCCTTCATGAATCTCCCTTAAAATTTCACGACCCTCCTCAGGAGAAACGCATCGTTGAAACACTCCAGTAACACTGCATCTGTGGAGCTCACTCTTGACAATAGTCATTGACTTAGACCTCTGGGTTATTTGCCTGGCCAAGGTTTCATCTTCAGGTAACTCGCCCCGGGTCATATAAGCCAGATATGGAACAGTCCAATCAGGGATAACACGGAGAGCCACCACCAATTGTACCTCCGGGTCAGGAACTGCCAAGTCCTCCTCTGTAGGCAACTTTACTAATGGGTTATGCAAAACATCAAGGAAAACATTAGGGGGGACCGGCTTACGCTGAGACCCCAACCGGCTTAAGGCATCAGCTACTTCATTTTTCCTGCGATCAACATGCTCCACTTGATAACCCTTGAAGTGACTAGCAATGGTATCAACCTCTCGGCGGTAAGCCGCCATGAGTGGATCCTTTGAATCTCAAGTCCCTGACACTTGCTGAGCCACCAAATCTGAGTCTCCAAAGCATCTTACCCGGCTTAGATTCATCTCTTTAGCCATCCGAAGACCATGGAGTAAGGCTTCATACTCAGCTGCATTGTTAGTACAAGGGAACATCAATCTTAAAACATAACAAA
Source organism: Thinopyrum elongatum (assembly GCA_011799875.1). NCBI lineage: Eukaryota > Viridiplantae > Streptophyta > Magnoliopsida > Poales > Poaceae > Thinopyrum > Thinopyrum elongatum. The sequence goes on from CM022297.1 coordinate 430,682,488, forward strand.
ATTTATCACCTCGTGGGGAAGTCAATATAACTCCAGCCCCCGAGCCTTCCAATTGCCTGGATCCGTCAAAATGAATAGTCCAATATGTATTGTCTGGCTTATCCTCAGGCATCTGCAGTTCTATCCAATCATTGAGAAAGTCCACAAGTGCTTGAGATTTTATAGCCGTCCGAGGCACATACTTCAAACCATGGGGTCCAAGCTCAATGGCCCACTTAGCTACCTGACCTGTGGCTTCTCTGTTTTGAATAATATCCTCCAATGGAGCAGAGCTAACCACAGTGATGGGATGTCCAAGGAAATATTGCTTCAACTTGCGACTAGCCATGAACACGCCATAAACCAACTTCTGCCAATGTGGGTATCTCTGTTTAGACTCAATGAGCACCTCACTGACATAATAAACCGACCTTTGAACCGGATACTCCTTGCCTGACTCCTTCCTTTCAACCACAACTACCACACTAACAGCCCTGTTGTTTGCAGCCACATATAACAGCAAGGGCTCCTTTTTAATAGGAGCTGCAAGAACCGGCGTCTCAGCCAGTTGCTTCTTAAGTGCCTCAAACGCCTCATTAGCAGCATCACTCCAGACAAAGTCATCTGTCTTTTTCATCATCTGATACAAAGGGATAGCCTTCTCCCCGAGGCGACTTATAAACCGGCTCAAAGCCGCGATACGACCCGCCAAACGCTGGACGTCATTGATACATGCCGGCTTAGCCAAAGAGGTGATAGCCCTGATCTTCTCCGGGTTAGCTTCAATGCCCCTCTCAGAATCCAAGAAACCCAATAACTTGCCTGCTGGCACGCCAAAAACACACTTGGCCGGGTTAAGCATCCTCTTGTAGACCCGGAGATTGTCAAAGGTCTCTTTCAGATCCTCAATCAATGTCTCCTTCTTCCTGGATTTCACAACAATATCATCCACATAATCATGCATGAATATTGTGCCCAATCTGGCCATGGAGGCAATTCTGAACACACCGTTGGTAAGTCGCCTGGGCGCTCTTGAGCCCAAACGGCATAGACACATAGCAGAAGGCTCCAAAGGGAGTGATGAAGGTTGTCTTATCCTGGTCCTTAACTGCCATTTTGATCTGATGATAACCAGAGTAAGCATCCAAAAAACTCAAACGCTCAGAACCCACCGTAGCATCAATAATCTGATCAATACGCGGGAGAGCAAAAGGATCAGCCGGACATGCCTTGTTATGGTCTGTATAATCCACACACATACGCCAAGTGCCATTTTTCTTAAGTACTAGCACCAGGTTAGCCAACCACTCAGGATGAAAAACTTCAATGATGAACCCAGCCGCCAAGAGCCGGGCCACCTCTTCACCAATGGCCTTGTGCCTCTCCTCATTAAACTGATGAAGAAACTGCTTGACCGGCTTAAACTTGGGATCCACATTAAGAGTGTGCTCAGCGAGTTCCCTTGGTACACCTGGCATGTCAGAAGGTTTCCATGCAAAGATGTCCCGGTTCTCACGGATGAACTCGATGAGCGCGCTTTCCTATTTCGGATCCATATTAGCACTGATGCTGAACTGCTTTGATGAATCGCCAGGAACAAAATCAACCATCTTAGTATCATCTGCCGACTTAAACTTCATCAAGGGCTCATTCTCTGTGGTTGGCTTCTTCAAAGGCGTCATATCCGCCGGGTCAACATTGGCCTTATAAAACTTCAACTCCTCAGTGGCACAGGCCGACTCAGCATAAGCAGCATCACCCTCTTCACAATTCAGAGCGATTCTTCTATTACCATGCACCGTGATGGTGCCCTTATGACCCGGCATTTTTGTGGCACCCCGATCCGCATGGAGCAGGGGGCCTTCGCATGTCAGCCCAAGACAACACCTGACGCACGACAGGTCCATGATACAGCATTCCAGGTACAATAATATTCATCAAACACATGTGTATATGATTACATCATTGATGAATACAATTATCTGGCATAGCCCTAAGGCTATTTAAATGGCGGCGGAAGTCTATTTGAATGGCGGCGGAAGTCTTGGTTTGGCAGCATAACAACTCTGGCTGGGCTCCACAACTCACAGGACTGGCAAGATTACGGCCTAGCACGATGGAACAAGCGAACAATTTGGGCACGACCTACAAAACTGGCATGACACTCCAGGTCAGTACATTGAATGTACTTGGAAGACAACCAAATACATAGCGTCCAAACGAACAAATGACAAAGCAAGAACCAAGCGTCTGCAACAACCTATCTCATAGCAGAAACTAAGCTTGGCATGATATTAACTAGAGACATGGATCAAGATAAGCATGAACAACATCATGGCATCTACTATCATGGCAATAACATGGCATATCAAACTTACTTCTAGTATGGCAACAACAAAACATAGCATCACATCTTAACCATAACATGGCATGTCAAAGCATGGCATAAGTTCAATCAAGACATGGCATGGCATCATGAGACTATGCTGAAAATAAACTACCGGTCATATCCAATGCAGACATAACATATTAACTTTATGCAACAATCTCCTGCTCTGCCATGGTTCTATAAATGCAAATAACAACATATTACTCATGCAATGCAACCAAACTTGTGCACTGAGTCCCTCGGACTCTCTTACCAACGGGTTGCCTCGCAACCAAGCGATGATCATTCACGGATCACCAACGGAACCACACTTCGTTCAACACTCATCGAGACCTCGTCTCGTGATCATATCAAAACATCACCGTGACTTCTCACGACTATCTCATAGTCCAAGTCACCACATTATTTGTTACACATTATTCATCAACTTAATTATTTCAGGTTTATCCTCAATTTCGACCAAGACCTGATAGTGTGACCTACTACGAACTTGTGCCCATGACCGAGGACGCGGCTATCGATAGATTTAACAAACACTCTACAGAGGTAGCACACTGTACCCACACCACAGAACCCATGGCCTCGTACTCCCATTCGGGTGGACCAACGGCGTTCCGACAAAACTGTCCTACTGCCATGACACTCTCCCGGCCACTCCGACCAACACCCCCTTGGGGTTCAGTCCTGGGTGGCCCCGTGCCTACCAAAGGCATCACGACTACCGTCGTGGCAAAACGGCCACCATCGTGGCAAAACAAAAATGGTCCCAAACGGGGACAAAAGCGCTTATCATCCAACTACGGGCACACAAGTCTTATGTCCGCCTACCTGATCAGGGTAGCGCGTGCCCATAACCTTCCCTTGTTGGAGGCACCGGCGAGAGGCATGACAATAGACCCAGCTAGGGCCTGTCCATAACAGGCAAATGTGGCTGCACTAGAAAAAGCTCGATTTGGTGGCACTATGACTCGATCCCATCGATGACGGAGGAGGTTTGTTATTAAGTCATATTATTAAATTCTCCATCATCAATCATCATGCAAGCATTTTTAACATGAATGCAACAACTAGCATGCAACATACAGATGCGGTAACAAAACATCAATCTTTTCAAGTGAACGGTGATAGCATGTGAAACATGGTAATACCAAGTACCAGCCAATCTCACTAGTGCAACAGAATTATCATAACATCGATACTACTAACATGAAACTAAACTAGACAGAGGCATGATATTATCAGCAACAACATCCAGCTAGCATGTCAACATATTTCATGAAAGCACAAGCATGCATGGCACATAACAAAAACATATAGCACGACTGAAATAACAGCAGACGGAACAGGCAAGAAACTACTGCAACTAAACACACACACGAGGTGCAAGCAAAGTCAACATGCAAGTTCGGGGCTCATGATAAGAGGTTGGCTTGCCTGGGGGTCGAGGAATACTCCGGGGATTGGTGCGATCGATTCTCGAAAAAAATTGCCGGAGAACGGTTCTCTCTCAGAGGGGTTGAATTAGAGCAAGGGCAGAATGGGCATTTTTAGAATGTGCAAACATAAATAAAATGGTCCCATCGAAAAGAGCTCGACGAGCAGAGAACGTGAGCGTTGGAATCACCTCAATCAGAGTCACGGTTGCAAAGTTATGGCCGTTCACTTTTTAGGCAGAAAAGTGACTAAACAGTGAACGTTCACAATTTAAGCATTTCGGCAGGCGGGGCTGAAAACAGAAAGCGCAAACTTCAGAATACATTTTTGGAGCACGGAAAGCGTATTTGAGGCAATACGCCTTTAGTTAAATGAAAACGTAAAGTGGCTTGGGCGATTCCACTTATCTGAGGTGGCACCTCCAGTCGCCGACATGTGGGGTCATGCGGGGGTGGGGCCCGCCTGGCCTGGCCTTCTTCTTCCTCCCGCGCGGGCGCGCGCCTGGCCGAGGGAGGCATCCGCCCCGACGGCGCTCGCCGGTGACTCCGGCCACCGCACGCGACGGCCGACCTACCCAGATGCTCAGGAGGGAGAGACGCATCTCGGGGTGGTGTCAGCTGCCGTCGAGGAGCACTGTAGCGGGGTAGCAGGGACTGCGGCAGAGGAGGGCTTCGGGCTCGGGTGGACATAGTGCTCCGGTGAGGGAGAGGAGGGACCGAGGCCAGTGGGAGGCTCGCCGGACCCTGGGGAAGACAGTGGTGGTGAGGGAACGAAGAGGAGGGCTCGGGATCGCCGGAATCGAGCGGGTCCCGAGGCGGCGGCCATGGCGATGGTGGGGGTCGGAGAGGGGCTTCGAGGAGGAATTTGTGCTCGGGGAGGGGTTGTGGGCTGCGAGAGAGGTCGGGGGCACTACTTATAGCCGCGGGGAGAGCTCGAGAAGGAGGGGGCGAGGTGGCACGCGCGCGGCTACGTGTCTGTGCTCCGGCGACGAGCACGTGCGGCCAAGGGTCATGGGGAAGGGCGGGAAGGTGATGAGGGGGAACCAGACGACGCGTAGGAGCTCACGGAGTCGGGCAATGCTCGCGGACGAGAGGAGGAAGAGGACAGGGGCGAGGAAGAAGACGATGGCCACGGGAGCACTGTTCGGTCGTTGGCACGGCTCATCGGAGAAGCAAACAGAGGGGGAGAGGGGTCCAGGGGAACAGCGACGACGATGCCGAGCTACTGAACACGCAGGGACGAGCCAGAACCGGCCGGAGCGGCTCTGCCGTCGCCAATAGTGGCTAGACCACCGTTTTGGCCTGCAGCTCTCGTGATCACCACCAACAAGGCGCGCTCTGGTCTCCTACTTCATGCCAAACGATGTCATAAGTTAAGTCCTGCCAAGGTAGAGTATTACTACGGTAAAGAAACGGGCAAAGACAAAGGTAGCTGAGTAAACTAAGCTTCACAAGTTTGCTGTAGCAAACTTGACCACATTCTAGAGATAAAACCAGAGAGGTTAAAAGGTAAACTTGATGTCTGGGAGGCTTAGGGTAGCAAGGACTACAGTCCTGGGAGTTGTGAGGTCATTAGGACAAAGATTTAACATAGTTGCTTTGCAACTGCTAAATTATGTGCAGAAACTAAATGAGGAAGGAGCACTCACTAGGAGTGTTGGATTAGGCTACCACTTGGCAAATCTTGATGATTTGGACATATAATGATGCTGAACAAATTTCATACCAAATGGACTTGCCAAAATGGTACTTCCTTCACAGCTGTTAGTTCTGCCCAGAAACTTGAGAAAAATCCTCAGGGCAAATGGCTAACTGAAATGAGCCAAAATTTTGTGGAGGTGGATCATATGGATAGGAGAAGGCTTGGGAGTATTTTTAGCTATAATGGAGCAAGATAAAATATACTTGCTTCACAAAATGAAATTTTGGGCAGAAAACAAGAATTGCTCCTGTGCTCACATAGTTCAATGAAATGGACTGAATTTAGGTGGAGGCTAATGATTTGAGATAGTTGAGAAGATGGAAAAGTTTCAACCCATTTGGAAACTCTATGAAGGTACTTCTTTCACAAAGTTACAATCTGGTCAGAAACTTTGAAAAATTGCACAGGGAGCTAAGATGAAGGGATTGAGCTCATCTTTGGTATCCATGGGTTATTTACCCATGTTAATCACCCTGCCAAATTGCAGCTCAATTGGAATTAGGAATAAAGCACTTCCTTTGCAAAATTTCAGAGAAGGCAGAAACTTGCATTGGATCATGTGCTCAATTTTTGAACTGAGGAACATGAGATAAGGACGGAACTAGTGATTATATAGCAAGGACAAGCTCCACAATTTATGTGGAAATTTTCTCTGCTATAAAAATAGTAGTTCCTTTAGGAAGTGGCAGAAATGAAATATTGGCATTAAATAAGAAAAGGCAATTTTCCTTATTTAATTATGGCCAATATTTTTGCCAGAGCTTGGATTAGGCATAAATATCAACTCCACCAATTCTCATGAATTTAGGAGATGGCTAGCTATGCCTTTGGATTTTTATTCCTCAGAAAGGCAAGAAAGGAATAAATCACAATTAAAAAATATTGCATGGGACTTAGCAATATTTTTGCATATCCAGGGTTCAGAAATGTAGAAGGGTCTCTGGGAACAATGGGGATGATCAGCAGATCAAGGAAAATGATGGCTCCTTTGTAATCACAAAGGCCACATTCAAATTCCAAAAATTTGGAATTAGAGTTTGAGAGGGTTTGAGATGATGCAAATGAGGTCTTGCCCACTGACAAAGACATGAGCAAGGTTTTGAATGGTTGGAAATGACAAGAATCCTCAGAGTCATCCAGCAAACTCAGGAGAGAGATTTTGAAAATGATTGCCAGGAAGGAATAACAGCACAAAAATTGATAACCCAATTTTGGGGTTGTTACAATTTTAAGCTGCAAATAAACATAACACGGCCGTGCCATAAACTTGGCATAAGCCGGCCGCCCAAACAAAGCATGGTACGGGCTCTTGATGTTCACCACCTCAAAGGTTAACTTCTCAACTCTGGAATCATTGTCATCTCCAAAAGCCACCTCCAGTGTTATCCTTCCCACTGGATACGCCGATTTACCAGGCACCACCCCATGAAAAACACTAGAGGACGACTTAAGATCCTTGTCAGTCAAATTCATACGACGAAAGGTCTCATAGTAAAGGATGTTGATACTGCTGCCTTCATCCATGAGCACCTTCGTGAGCTTATATCCTCCTACTTGTGGAGCAACCACCAATGCCAACTGGCCTGGATTGTCAAACCGGGGCGGGTGATCCTCTTGGCTCCATACAATAGGCTGCTCAGACCACCTTAAGTAACGAGGCACCGTCGGCTCAACAGAATTCACCGCCTGCTTATGGATTTTCTGATCTCGCTTGCACAGACTTGTGGTAAACACATGATACTGACCACCATTCAGCTGCTTTGGATTACTCTGATAACCAGACTGCTACTGCTTACTCCCTTGGCCAGATTGCTGATTAAAACCACCGTGATTTCCTTGGCCTTGAAAGCCAGAGCTTGAGCCGCCACCTCCAAAGCCAGGTCCCTGAGAACCGGAACCTGAACCGCCGTTCGGGCCATGATTGTTCTGAAAAAAGTTAGAATTTCTATACTCCCTCATGATGAAGCAATCCTTCCACAGATGACTGGCCGGCTTATCCTGGGTCCCATGTTTCGGACAAGGCTGATTCATCATAGCTTCAAGGTTGAACTTTGGTCCTCCAAACCGGGGCGCTTGAGCTTTCCCCTTACGACGTTGGTTCTTATTCTACGAGCTGGTGTTAGCCACAAATTCTAAACCGCCGTCCGCCTTACGTTTACCATTACCACCTTGACCCGCCGTGTTATGTTGTCCTTTTGCATTGCCACCCTTCTTTGCCTTCCCAGTCTTCTCATCATCAGACTCAGGATCCTTAGTGCTATCAGAGTCGGCATACTTGACAAGAGCCGCCATGAGCTCCCCCATATCATTGCAATGACGCTTAAGCCGTCCCAATTTCTGTTTAATGCGAAGGAAGCGACAATTCTTCTCTAACATAAGGACTGCTGAACCGGCGTTGATACTGTCCGACGAGTGTATAACAGCTGAAATCCGGCGCACCCAATTGGTTGTTGACTTGCCTTCACCTTGAACACAAGAATCCAAATCCAGAATCGATAAAGGCTGCTTGCATGTGTCTTTAAAATTTTGAATAAAATGCCTCTTCAACTCTGCCCATGATCCAATGGAGTTAGCGGTCAAGCTCTTTAACGAAGTACGAGCCGGTCCATCCAACATCATGGTGAAATACTTAGCACATGCAGCATCACCGACGTCCAGCATCTCCATAGCCATCTCATAACTCTCAATCCAAGCCTCTGGGGTCTGATCCGCCATGTAGTTAGGCACCTTCCGGGGGCCCTTGAAATCCTTAGGCAAGCGCTCATTGCGTAGAGCCGGCACTAAACATGGCACACCCAAGGTTCTAGAGGTCACTCCTGCCTCTATGGACGCTGCGGGATAAACCGGAGATTGTTGTTGAGCCGCCAGCTCCGCCTCACGCCGCGCTCTGCCCTGGTCTACCAAAGCCTAAGCATCATTACCAGCGTGCGGCGGGTCAGGCCTACGAGGCTGATTGCGGTGCCGTTCACTGCTTGACACGGCCGGTTCATCAATATGCCTGCTATAACTCCTGCTTGGACGTGGTGTTGAGTGGATACGATCATGACTGTACGAATAAGCCGCCTGTTGGGCCACAGCCGTCTGAAGAAGTTCTCCGGCTCGTCGTATTTCCATTGCCGCTGGCGACTCATCCTGAGCTGGGAGAGCCGCTAGCCGAGTAGCTGCAGCTATCATGTTATCCAAGGGGTTAGAAAAATGCCCCGGAGGCGTCGGAACGTGCTGAGGAGTGGTCAAGTTCAAAGGTGGGGGGTCTGTAGCAGGTGGCTGAACCGGTTCTCCAGCCGCCGGCGCCTCAACGGCCCGATCCACACCAGGCGGGTTACTGGTTCCTGCCCCAGGTGTGTTGAAAAGGTTCCTCGCATCGTAAGTTGGGGGTAGCCTGCTCACATGCCTTCTGTTCAAGACAGCGTTTGATGCGTCCCGGTCCAGGCTTAAGCGGAAGCTCTCTGCCTGAAGCCGTTCTGCCTCCCTCTGCAAGGCGGCTCGCTCCGTTGCCATCCGGGTGTTCTCCGCGTCCAGCTCTTCCTTGGCTTGTGCTATCTCATCACACAATTTTACAACCTCCGCGTTATGCTGAGTTTGATTTGCCGGCTTAACCTCCGCCGTTAACAACGTTGTCAGAGCATCCAACAAATCGGACAAGACCTGAGCCGGCGGGCGCACAGGGCCTCCTGCCCCGGCAGCCGTCGCCGTCGCTGACCCGGAGATCATTACTGCTGCACTCGTAGAATCCTGACCTGGCTGTGTACCGGCCATGAAGATCGTGACCCGGTGTGGCGGCTCGTAGGGGTCCAGAATACTGTCACCATCGGAACAACCCCCAAGCCCGCCATCCTGAACCTGATAGATGGAGTTGGTCTCACCAGTAGAGAACTCCTCGCCTGAGTAGACAACCGTCTCACCACCAGATTCAGATCCTCCTTCTAGCTCCGCTCCATGAACGAAACCAACAAAGACATGCTTCGGGGTGGACTTAACCTTGGCGGGTCGCGCGCGCCAAGCCGACTCGACGATGTCGGTGCAGATGTCCGGCTCAGCTTCCGACTCACCAATCTTGCCGATGAAGACGTGGATTCTGCCAAAGGGGACCCGGTACCCGTACTCGATTGAGCCGGCCTCGGGGCCCCAGCCCTCGTCGTCGATGTAGAGCTTGCCGCGATGACTCTTGGTCATCCGGCCCACAGCGTACCCCTTGAGCCCTGTGAAGCTGCCCTTCAAGAACTCGAAACCACCGTGTGCTGGCCCCACGGTGGGCGCCAACTGTCATGGAATTGTCACGTCAGATGCCCTAACATGAGGACTTAGGTGTGGAGCCATCGCAGCATAGTTAGCTTGAAGGGGTTAAACGGGACAAGGGACACAGAGAGTTTATACTGGTTCGGCCCCTCGCGGTGGAGGTAAAGGCCTAATCCAGTGTAGGGTGGTATTGCTTGGGCTTTGATTACCAGGGAGCGAATACGCTTGACCTAGTTCTCGATCTCTTCTTTCTTTGCCCTAAACCGTCGCCGGGTCACCCCTTTATATACATAGGCTGATGCCTGGCGGCCTACAGAGTCCCGGCCGGCTCATACACAATGTGTCCGGCTTGGTGACAGAATCTATACTTTCCTTAACATACAAGTTAACATATGGCGGTTTACGCCCGTGGGCCTCAAGTCGCCTTTGGATCTTGGGCCTTCAGTGAGCCTGCTTCTTGAACCGCCATCTTCAACATCTTCATGGGCCTTGTCATTATGAACCGCCAGTGGTATGACCCGGCCCCTTCTGGGCGGGTCATACCCAATAGTTATATCCCCAACACCTTGTGTGCTATCAAACTTCACAACGTAACTGGGTGATTATAAAGATGCTCTACAGGTATCTCCAAAGTTGTTTGTTGAGTTGGCATAGATCGAGATTAGGATTTGTCACTCCGAGTATCGGAGGGGTATCTCTGGTCCCTCTCGGTAATACACATCATCAGCTTGCAAGCAAATGACTAAGGAGTTAGTCACGAGGTGATGTATTACGGAACGAGTAAAGAGACTTGTCGGTAACAAGATTGAACTAGGTATGAAGATACCGACGATCGAATCTTGGGCAAGTAACATACTGATAGACAAAGCGAATAATGTATGTTGTCATAGCTGTTCGACCGATAAAGATCTTCGTAGAATATGTAGGAGCCAATATGAGCATCCAGGTTCCGCTATTGGTTATTGACCGGAGAAGTGTCTTGGTCATGTCTACATAGTTCTCGAACCCGTAGGGTCCGCACGCTTAACATTCGATGACGATATTGTATTATATGAGTTATGTGATTTGGTGACCGAATGTTGTTCGGAGTCCCGGATGAGACCACGGATATAACGAGGAGTCTCGAAATGGTCGAGATGTAAAGATTGATATATAGGACGATAGTATTCGGACAATGGAAGTGTTCCGGAGGGTACCAGGTACATATCGGGTCACCGGAAGGGGTTCCGGGCTCCCCCGGCAAAAGATATGGGCCTTATGGGCCAAGAAGGGAAACACACCAGCCACCAGGGGCTGGTGCGCCCCCCATATAGGGCGAACCAGGGGGGAAGGAAAGAGGGGAAGAGAAAGGAAGGGGGGGATTCGGCCTCCCCCTTCCCTTTCTCCCCCTCCTCTTTCCTTCCCCCTCCGGCTAGTATGGAAAGGGTGGGGGGCGGCCAAGGAGGGACCCAAGTAGGATTCGGTCCTACTTGGGGCGCCTCCTGGTCTCTCCCCTCCCCCTCCCACCTATATATATGTGCGGGGGGGTGGGCGCCCCTAGCACACACCAGAGAATTGCCTAGTCGTCTGCGGCGCCCCTCCACCGTTTAGACCCCCGGTCATATTTTCGTAGTGCTTAGGTGAAGCCCTGCGGATATCACTTCACCATCACCGTCACCATGCCGTCGTGCTGACGGAACTCATCCACTACCTCGACGTCTTGCTAGATCAAGAAGGCGAGGGACGTCACCGAGCTGAACGTGTGCAGAACGCGGAGGTGCCGTGCGTTCGGTACTTGATCGGTTGAAGCGCGAAGAAGTTCGACTACATCAACTGCATTGTAAAACGCTTCTGCTTATAGTCTACGAGGGTACGTAGACACACTCTCCCCCTCGTTGCTATCCATCTCCATGGATAGATCATTGCGTATGCGTAGAATTTTTTGTTTGTTTTCCATGCAACGATTCCCAACAGGGAGTCCTTCCCTCCTTGTGTGCTGCCCCTCCTCTCCCCGCTAAGCTATATATACTTGAGGTATTGGCCCTATTGTTTACATAAGTTTTGGAGCCTCCTCTAGTTCATCTAGTTCTAATTCTAGTTGGTCCTAGTTGACTAATAAGAGCTGGACCTAGTTCCTTTAATCCTCGTAATTAGAAGCCTAGTGTGGTTCTAATATCCTCCCTCTAATTCTCCGGCGACGATTAGCTCTGGACGATGAAGCGCTGGTGGATCGTGAAGACCGTACGTTTGCAACCAAGCAGAGAGGTTGTGCTTTCGGCCTTCCGTTCGAGGGCGGTTCACGGGAACGTCATCAAAGGTTCGTGGGACTCCAAGTACGACCTACACCGACTCGTCTAATTCCGCCGCACTCCGGAGTCGGTAACGATCGTTGATCCAAACAGTATATGCATCTTCAAATTGTTCCTGGGTGTTCGTAGGACAATTATTTTTGTTTTCTACTACGTTTCCAAACATTCAGAACATAATGACTTTCGAGTTCTTCTCCATCCTATTGCCATATTAGGGAGTAGGATCGTGAATAACTCGAAAGTCGTTATGTATGGAATGGCTGTATTTTCTTCCGTCTTGGGCAAATCCCTGTGTGACAGGAATACTGAATGTTTGACCGCGCAACACTAAATTCTCTAGTCCTATATTCCTAACGCATAGCGGTTTTCTTACAATGGAAGAAGAGACAATGACTAGCCAGGCTTGGATGGATAGAAGCTTAATGTCGCAGTCAATCATTCTCCATTCCTAACACATAGTGCTTTTGCTATGATGGAAGAAGAGAACCATTTGCAAGATAATGGCTTTCGAGTTCTTTACTATCCTACTATGAAATTAGGGAGTAGGATAGTAAATAAACCGAAAGCCATTATGTTTGGAATGGTTGTCTTTTCTTCCATCTTGTGTAGAATGTTTGACTACCCAACATTAAACTTTCCCTATTCCTAACACATAGCGGTTTTCTTATGATGGAAGAAGAAACAATGACTAGCCAGGCTTTGACGGATAGAAGCTTACTGTCGAACTAAATCATTCTCCATTCTTAACACATAGTGGTTTCGCTACGATGTAAGAAGAGAACCATTCAGCACATAATAGCTTCCGAGTCCTTCACTATCCTACTCTCAATTTAGGGAGTAAGATCGTGAAGAAATCGAAAGCCGTTATGTTCGGAACGGGTGTCTTTTCTTCTATCTTGAGCAAACCCTGTGTGACAGGAATGCAGAATGTTTGACTGCTCGACATTAATCTTATGCTGCGAAGAGAGCCTCGACGTGTTGAAAGTTGATTTCGCATCGTAGGAAAATTATTATTTTGATGCTCGATACTTGTCTCATATTATGTTCTCACACATTTTTTGTTAATGTACCGAAGGGTGTTAGCACCGAATTGTGGTCATGGCGCTCCTGTTAGGGTGGACTCCCTAGCCGAGGATGAGGCGTACTTGGCAGCATTTATTCAGGAGAACACACAGTTCCTTGCTGAGAACCGCACGATCTACGAGTTGATCCAGGATGAGCGGAAGACCAAGGGCATCTACGAGATGATGGTCCGCCTACATGTTGAGCAACAAAAGTTTTTTGAGGAGCTAGCCAAGAAAGAAGTGCCGCCTGAGAAGAGCGATCACTTGGTGCTATTGACTCCGCCGAATGCCAGTTCCGACGACACTGCCTCCTTCATTGGGGGGGGAGGCGATATCCCCACCTACTCCGACTCCATGATGTCCGACTTCACTAACTACGAATCAGAGTAGAGCTCTATTCCCGGAGTAGTCTAGCTTGATAGTTTGACGTCGATGTAGGGATGTAGTTACGTAGCTGGTGATGTGGACTCGGATGACAACTTCTGATGCTTTTGGTGTATGAATCATGAATCCTTATGTTGCTTATGCCTCCATATATGAATCATGAAATCTTGTTATGCTCCCTTTTGTAGATGAGATGGTAGACGTCGAGGAGCGTATGATTCATGGAAAGAATGCCATGAACAAGCAGCCAATCGTTACACATAAAATTGCTACAAAGGGTATGATACTAGAGAGGCAGAGCATGCCTACTCCAACTATTTGCTCCAAGAGGAGAGAAATCGAACATGGTTGGAGTTGGATGAAGAACTTGTTTATCCTAATTGTGGTCTTGCTTAGTGTGATGCTTGTGTGGTCCATGTAACATAAATTGGTCACATTGAGGTTTTACTGTCTACTTAGTACTTATTATGATGCTTTTGTCATTACTGGGATTTCACCCTACACAAAGTGCCAGAAACACTCAGCGAAGGGCCAAATAAACTCAGCGAAGTCTTTGCCGAGAATTGTTCTCGGCAAAGCGTACTCGGCGTACACCTCTTAGGCAAACAGAATTTTGCTGAGAGCCAACCGTCTGGCACTTGACAAACAGTTTGCCGAGAGTCAAACAGTGCCTCTCGGCAAAATAAAGCGTCTTCACGGACAACCAATGGAGACAGCGGTTTCCACATGGCGCAACTTTGCCGAGAGCTAGGGATTGGCTCTCGGCAAAAACCAATGAGTACAACGCCAGCACGTGTTCACCACCTGACAGGCGGGACCCAAGACTAATTTCGAGGCTTGTCTTTGCCAAGAGCCGGTCTCGGCAAAACAAACGATATGAAACCGTCACATGTCCGTCTCCTGACATGCTGGTCCCACGGCCTAAGCCGAGTCCAATTTTTTCCAAGAGCCAAGATCGGCAAAGAGCAGAGCGTATAGAGTCGCCACGTGTCCACCACCTGATAGGTGAGACCCAAGACTAGAGAACGAGTCCACGGATGTGTGCCACGTGATGCGCGGCTACAAACTTTTACTATTTTGCATGTAATGTGCTCTAGGAACTTGCATGCGATGTCCACGGATATGAACTTGCATGTGACGTGCTGCTCCAAACTTTGATTTTCCATGTGATGTGGTCTATGAACTTGTATGAATTAAACCTAGCTATGTGAACATGTATATGATGTGTTCGACACATTTGTAGGAGCTAGGAGCTCCCATACTCATTTGATATGAGATGTGCTGTTCTGCAGTGAAGTTATAGGAAAAAGTGCACGTATTTATTTTCAATTGTAGGGATTATCGAAAAAACAACTTGACAACAAAAGGAATGGGACATATTTCCGAGAACAACAATCGAAAATACACGCTTTGCCGAGAGCTCACTCTCGGAAGAGCAGGACAGACTTTTCTGAGGGCACCTCTCAGCAAAGGTAGCACTCCAGTAGTGCCAATCCTTTTCGGAGTGTAGGCACCTCTCGTTAAAGGTAGCACTCCAGTAGTGCCATTCTTTTCTGAGAGCATGCCCTATCAGGTGGGCCCCATGGACCTACCTGTCAGGTCAAAATATTTTAGTCAACAGTGGGATGTCGAGCGGGACTGCATAGCTCTCCGCAAAGAAAACGTTTCTGGATTCATATTATTTCTTTTAAAAATATATCAAATAATTTGAAATGTTTCAATGACAGGTGGGTCCAATAGGTCCAACTGTCAGGTCAGAATGTTTCGGTGACAGGTGGGTTGCCGAGTGGCCCTGTTTAGCTCTCGGTAAAGACAAGTGCAAGTTACGAAGCCGTCAGATGCATACAGACATGCCACATGGCATCGCTTTGTCGTGTGATGCATTCGGTGTCTGTGGCGTTTGCCGACTGTGCATTCTTCGCTATGTCTTTTGCTCGGCAACAACATCTATCGTCGTGTCCTTGTCTTCATCGATTACTACTCTCGGTGTATATCTGTTTGCTGAGTGCCCATGGTTTGGCCCTCGGCGAAGAGCCAAACATACGGGGTATGTTGAAATTCCTGTAGTGTGTTAGTTTTATGAAGAACTTGTAATCTGTTATGATCCTTTTGTTTGTGTGATGTTTGTGGCATTTGCTATGATGTTTGGGCCGAGTACCCTTAGCCGAGAACTACGCTCGGCAAAGTCTCTGCCGAGAGGGAAACGGCTTTCGCCGAGTTTTTCCGGCACTCGGAAAACTTGGAAATTCCAGTAGTGATATATTCCAGATATCATGTGGTGCCGGTATAAATATACGGATCATGATATTTCCATGTCTTCAAACTACCAGTAGGTGGTGGCATTCATTTGTTGCACGTAGCCTTTGTTGATTAGAAATTGGCACCGCAGTTTGCTCCGTGATGGCTAATTAGTAAGTTAGTGAGTAGATTGCTGTCTAGAGAAAATTAGTGAATTCATCTAATGATGTGCTTCCGTCTGGCTGTCCGTCTGCCTCCATTATACGTACGGTGGCCGCCGGTGTACCTGCCACGGCAAAGATTCCGGAGAGTGCAGACAAGGAACAACTCATTAAACCATGGGAATTTTACCTGCTGCTCCGGAGGACAGCCCACCACATGCAGGCGTGGGGACACTCCGGCGCTATATATTTCCCCGGCGCCAGTCCATCATCAGCAGCAGCAGCTCAAGCTTTCCCTGATTAATCAGCCACCTAACTGCCATCGTCGTTTCTTGCATAGCCAAGCAAGAAGAAGCTTCTTGGCCGAGAATATGGCGTCCAGGGCTGCGACGATGGTGGCGCTGCTGCTCGTGGCGGTGGCGGCGACGTGCGCGCGGGCGCAGTTGCACGACAAGTTCTACAGCGAGTCGTGCCCCAGCGTGGAGGACGTCGTGAGGAAGGAGATGGTAAGGGCGCTGTCACTGGCGCCCAGCCTCGCCGGGCCGCTCCTCCGGATGCACTTCCACGACTGCTTCGTCAGGGTAAGCTACATTTGCATGCATCTTGTCTGTCCTGCCCGTACCCCGATGTGTGCTGTGGCCTGACCAGTGATCGCCATGAATGCAGGGGTGCGACGGCTCGGTTCTGCTGGACTCGGCCAACAAGACGGCGGAGAAGGACGCGCAGCCGAACCAGACGCTGCGAGGCTTCGGCTTTGTCGAGAGGGTGAAGGCCGCGGTGGAGAAGGCCTGCCCCGACACCGTCTCCTGCGCCGACATCCTCGCCCTCATTGCCAGGGACGCAGTATGGCTGGTGAGTAGAGTACTAGGCCATTCTCTTTTGCAAATGACACGGTACGTGTGGAAGCCAAATTCTAATGCTGCTCGATCATGGTTTCTCCAGAGCAAGGGTCCATTCTGGACAGTTCCTCTCGGCCGGCGAGACGGCAGCGTGTCCATTTCCAACGAGACCGACGCTCTGCCACCCCCGACCTCCAACTTCACCGTGCTCACCCAGCTCTTCGCCGCTGTGAACCTCGACGCCAAGGACCTCGTCGTCCTGTCCGCCGGGCACACGATCGGGACGTCGCACTGCTTCTCCTTCTCCGACCGGCTCTACAACTTCACCGGCATGGAGAACCCCAGCGACATCGACCCCACGCTGGAGCCGCACTACATGATGCGGCTAAAGAGCAAGTGTGCCAGCCTCAACGACAACACCACCCTCGTGGAGATGGACCCCGGCAGCTTCAAGACCTTCGACACCGACTACTTCAAACTGGTGAGCAAGCGGAGGGGCCTCTTCCACTCCGACGGAGCCCTCCTCACCGACCCCTTCACCCGCGCCTACGTCCAGCGCCATGCCACCGGCGCCTTCAAGGACGAGTTCTTCGCTGACTTTGCCGCCTCCATGATCAAGATGGGCAACGCCAACCCGCTCACCGGAAGCCAGGGCGAGATCAGGAAGAAGTGCAACGTGGTTAACCATTAAGCCACCGAAGAAGTACAAGGCTGTTTTGATTTTGTGATCATGTTTTTCCCCTGTAAATTGCTGTAAGATTGTCGTAGCTCCTTTCTCTCTCAACTCTTTTTTCATTAATTTATTGTTTCGTTACAACCATGTGAATTTCTTGTACACACGACGAACACTGAAATTGCCACATCCGACGTGTCGTGCGTTGTCATCTGGAGCGCTTACTCATTTTGTCTAGTTGTCTTGTTTTATTTTTGGTTGTTACATAATTAATGTTTTGTTGTGTTTTTTGTTTTATCTTAGGGCATCATAATGTTTCATATGTACTAGTAAGAAGAAGAGTTAATAGTTAGACTATTTTAATTTAGTTACTTTACGGACCGGTTGGATAGCGGCTAACACCGTTACCAATATTTTGGGCGTTGGCGTGCATTAGTCTCTTGTTGTTAGGAAGTGTATCTTTATGTTCCCTGCGTATCAGTGAAAAGCAAGTGCACAAGCACGAAGAACAATGGATCCAAGGTAGAAATTCATTTTTCACACATATCCTATAATTTTTATCTACATGTACTCTTTGTTCGTACATGTGAAGAATACAGTGTGGTAAAAGTAAAAGAAGAGTCATATAGTAGAAGCCAATGAGCAGCTTGGAGCATTACTGGAGTATAAAAGGCACTTTCCATGGTGCCCCCTAGACCAACCATATATATCACTTTTCATTTTTTTTCGGGAAAAGCTTCCGATCTATTCATCAACTGACAAGGTAGTACAAAGAACACCAGAAGTAAAAATTACATCCAGGTCCGTAGACCACTTAGCGACGACTACAAGCACTGTAGCGAGCTGAAGGCACGCCGTCATCATCGCCCCTCACTCACCGGAGGCGGGCAAATCTTGTTATACTAGACAGTCGGGAAATTGTCGTGTTAATCCCTACTGGACCAGCGCACCAGAACAACTACCATTGCAGATGAAGAGAAGCGTAGATCGGAATGATCTACCCTATAGACAAATGACGACTGACGAACAAAGATCTAATCCATGTGGATCCACCGAACACAAAAGCCGACACGACCCCATGAGATTCGTCGGAGATGGGCAATGCCAACCCGCTCACCGGAAGCCAGGGCGAGATCAGGAAGAAGTGCAGCGTGGTTAACCATTAAGCCACCGAAGAAGTACAAGGCTGTTTTGATTTGTGACCATCTTTTTTCCTTGTAAATTACTATAAGATTGTTATATAGCTCCTTTCTCTCCCAAATCCTTTTCTTTCATCAATTTATTGTTTCGTTACAACCATGTTAGTTCCTTGTACACAAGACGAACACTTCAATATTGCCACATCCGACGTGCGGTCCGTTGTCACCTGGAGATTCATGTCACGCTTACAAGTTTTGTTTATTTAGATTTGTCTTGTTTTATTTTAGATTGTTGCATAATGTTTTGTTGTGTTTTTTGTTTTATCTCAGAGCATGTCATAATGTTTCACATGTACTAGTAAAAAGAAAGAGTTATAGTTAGACTATTTTAATTTAGTTACTTTTTGGGCCGGTTGGATAGCAGCCATCAACCGCCTTACCAATTTTTTGAGCGTTGGCTGTTTTGATTCGTGTGACCATCCTTTTTTCCCTCTAAATTAATGTAAGATTGTTATAGCTCCTTTCTCTCTCAAATCTTTTTCTTTCATTAATTTATTGTTTCGTTACAACCAATTGAATATCTTGTACACACGGCGAACACTTCGAAATTGCCACATCCGACGTGTCATGCGTTGTCATCTGGAGATTCATGTCACGCTTACTAGTTTTGTCTAAATTGTCTTGTTTTATTTTACACTTGTTACATAAATAATGATATGTTTTTTTTCGTTTTCTTAGAGCATCACAATGTTTCATATGTACTACTCTCTCCGTCCCATAATATAAGAGTATTTTTTTGTTTTCTTAGAGCATCACAATGTTTCATATGTACTACTTTCATATGTTTTCACACTAGTGTAGTGTGAAAAATACTCTTATATTATGGGACGGAGGAAGTAGTAAAAAGAAGAGTTATAGTTCGACTATTTTAATTTAGTTACTTTTCAGACTTTGGATAGCAGCCATCAACCACCTTATCAACTTTTTGGGTGTTGGCATGCATTTAGTCTCTTCTTGTTAGAAAGTGTATCTTTATGTTTCGTTGTGTATTAGTGAAAACCGAGTGCACAAGCATGAAGAATGATCGATCCAAGGTAGAAATACATTTTTCACACATGTCCTATGATTTTTATCTACATGTACTCCTTTGTTCGTACATGTGAAGATAATACAGAGTGGTAAAAGTAAAGAAGAGTCATATAGTAGAAGCCAATCAGCACCTTGGAGCATTACTGGAGTATAAAAGCCTTTCCATTGTGCCCTCTAGACCAACCATATATATGACCTTTCGTTTTTTGCTGGAAAAGCTTCCGATCTATTCATCAGCTGTCAAGGTAGTACAAAAAATATCAGAAGTAAAAATTACATCAAGGTTCACAGACACCTAGCGACAACTACAAGCACTCTAGCGAGCTGAAGGCACGCTGCCGTGATCGCCACTCACTCACCGAAGGCGGGCAAACATTGTTATAGTAGACAGTCGGAAAGTCGCCGTGCTAATACCTACTAGACCAGCGCACCAGAATAGCTACCGCCGTTGATGAAGAGAAGCGTAGATAGGAAAGATCTAACCTATAGACAAATGACCACTAAGGAACAAAGACCTGATCCATGTGGATCCACCGAAGACAAACGCCGACCGAATCCCATGAGATTCACCGGAGAGAAACCTTCACACGCCCTATAATGGAATGTGAGCTAGCAAGGAGAATCATATTCCATCTACAGAGAGCTGTCGCCACCTCGCCTCTTTGAGTAGGATGCAAACCCTAACAAAATTCAAAAAACATAAAAAAAAAAACGAAGCCCTAAGACTACGAGGTGTCCTTAATTTTTCCTTCTCACCAAGAGCGATGATGCTTGAAGTAAAAAAAGGTATTTCTGGTCTTTTGTACAAGTCTAAGAGCCTATAAAAATGCCTCGTAGTAGCTTGTAAGGCATCTCATTCTTATGGGAGGGGATTTCATCTCAAGTGTGGTGTGAAGAGATCTCTCACCTATGCTGGAAAAGGCAGCGCCGAGAAGGTGCTTAGACACCCTTAGGCGTTTGGCAACGACCGAATGTCTCGCTGAGGGCATAAGCGAAATTCTAGGGACGTGAAGAAAGAAATTATCCACTCAAGAGAGAAATCATGCCATATTGCATAGATTGGCCAAGTGGGCCTAGGCCATATTCTAAAGTCTAGACGTGGTAGATTATTCACTTGTATGCTCTAAATTAATATTGATACACATATGTTACCTCAAATATACCTTGATAGTGAATACTATACATCCACCTAGGCTACACTTAGGGTGCTTAAACACTACGTAAGTTCTAGGCTAGCACTTTCTCCAACCTTGCTTCTCGGTGAAAATTTACTTCACCTCTTGTTGAGGCAAATAATAGGTTCTCTATCACAAGATCTCGTATTTGGAGTTTTTCCTCTCAATAGAATTCTCGCTCACCCTTCTTGATGGGTTTTCCTTGCTATCCTCAGCAATAAGAGTGGGACTTCCAACTTTTTGTGGAAGGAAGCTTATATTAAATTTTTGATGTCTAACACTGTCGTTGTATAACCCTTATGTTATTTTTCCAGTACTACAACCAGAAGCGCATGCATTCCTTTAAACTTTAATAATTTTCACATATATTAAATTTTCCTTTAGGCCTAACCTACTTGTCGCTACTAAAATCTTGCAAAATTCCTTTTTAGGTTAGTTGAAAAAAACCCACAAAATTTAAGAAAATATTCAAACATTACAGATCAAGCAGACAAGATAGGGAAACATGACAAAAGCCAACCTATGGCAACCACTAGGGAGTCCATGCAACTGGCCCATGTGTCAAACCCTAACGAGTGAGTTCATCATATGACCCACATAGTACCCCCACCCGCATCTGCTTGTTCGAGGGCATTGCCTTCTCCTATATATCTCCTTTTTCCTATTATTACAATGTTTTAGGGGTGGCTATACACTAAATATTTCTTTGCAAGGGATGGACTAGGATAACAATTGATCCAATCTCCAAAAAGTCTTCCTTTAGATCCAATCTAGATTAGCCAGCTCAAATAAATAGATGTACTATGCACTCTCATGATTACACTTGAGTGGTGTCTTTTTCAGGCTAACATTTTGATATAGTGTAGCTATGTAGCAACATTTCTCTCTCTCTCTCTCTCTCTCTCTCTCTCTCTCTCTCTCTCTCTCTCTCTCTCTCCATGACTTCCCTACAGACTTATACTACCAAATAATATGTCTATTTGGAACTCCCAATTAGAGTAATTTCTCTCTGAATGATTCGGTAGATGACATCTCAATAGGTTCTGGATGGTCAAAACAAGCTCCTCTTAACCCTTTTTTCCTAAACACAGTGTGAGCGAAGTTGTATTCATAATAAATTGCCTGGACCAGATGACTTCTCAAACGAGCCTATCAGACCTTCTAGGAGGTCGTGGAGTTGTTTGAGGACCTCCATGTGGAGCACCCTAAGCTTTTAAGACTATTTTTTGTGAAATTATTTTGATGCCCATGACTAAGGAGGCTAATCAATTTCCATTGTACATATTTGACATGCCTTCTTAACATTAACTTCATATTTACAAAGGTGGCGAATAATTGACTCAATGGGGTTGTCGACCAAGTGGTTCAACCCACACAAACATCGTTAATGCATGATAGGATTATCGTGGACAAGGTGGTGGTCCTCCATGAATCTGTTCATGAATTGCACCATTAAAAAGGATGGTGTCATTTGAAAGTAGAATTCGATAAGGCATACAAGTGTGAAATGTGTCACTAGTCCACTAACTCAAACTGATTGCATGCTTCAGGCAACAACTCGGAAAGTGATTAGTTTAGGACGTATACCTGTTGATTTGATCAAATAAGGCCAAAATCTGGTTGAGAGGGAAAAAATCGGTCACGTGGCTGCCATACAACGTTCCTTTGACCACTCGTGAACTAACTATTTTTTTACAGATTTATCTACAAATTGGCTGATTTTTCTCGCAAACCATGCCAACGGTGTATGAATGATTTTTTTAGGAAAACCTTACATTCCCTGGGACTCGAAACCACACCCTTTAGGGTTATCCAGTGTCTCCTTGGCCACTAGAATATCAAACCAGTTTGTGAAGTAAGATGCAACCTGCTATATATATTTTAATGATACCTTTGAGATTAACCTTTGTAAGGTTATGTGGAATATACTCATTGTACATATCGATTTTCTTCAGGAAATGAAGTCCTGATGCGTGTTGGGAATGGTGATGGGATCGCTACACAAGCCATCATAGTCATGTCTTTAAGTTTACCTTCAAGATTTATCTTAGAAGTGAATAATTGTTATTTCATTTTGAAGTTGTGTAAGAACATTATCTCCGGATTATGTCCAATAAACGATGGTTATTCTTATAAGTCTCAGAACAATGGTTGTTCAATTTATTATAACAATATGTTTTATTGCTTTGCACCTATCGTCGGTGGCTTTTCATTTTGGATCATGAATGTGAAAATGATGTCTATAATTAACATACAAGTTAAACGTCTTAAGAAGACTAATAATACCACTTACATGTGGCACTGCTGCCGTGGTCACATCAGGAAGAAACGTATGCAAAAACTTCATAAAGATGGAGGATTAGCATATTTTGATTTTGAACCATTTGACACATGTGAGGCTTACTTGATGGGTAAACTAAGGGTCATCCTTAATGGGCGGGTTAATTATTGGAAATAATACATATAGTGATGTACGTGGTCTGATGAGCACACCGGCGTGCGGTGGATGCTTATACTTCATAACCTTTACTGATGATTTGAATAGATATGGTTATATTTACTTAATGAAACATATGTCCGAGACCTTTGGAAAGTTCAACGACTTCAAAATGAAGTTGATAATCATCATGGCAAGAAGATAAAGTTTCTATGATCAGATCGCAGAGGCGAATATCAAAGTCATGAGTTTAGCAAACATCTAAGTGACCATGGAATTGTTTTGCAACTAACTCCTCCTGGAACTGTACAAAGAAATGGATTGTCTAAGAGGTGAAGCCGAACCATGTTGTACATGGTGAGGTCAATGATGTCTTTTACCGATTTGCCTTTATCATTTTGGGGATATGCACTTGAAACAGCAACATACACACTAAATAGAGCACTCTCTAAGTTTGTTGAGTCGATACCATACGAGTTATGGAATAGGAAGAAACCCAATTTGTCGCATCTCAAAATTTGGGGTTGTGAAACCTATGTGAAGCGTTTACAACCAAATAAGCTCGATTCCAAATCAGACAAACGTTACTTTGTAGGTTATCCCAAAGAAACAATTGGGTATTCCTTCTACCACCCACGCTACTGGAATCAGAGGATTTGCCATCAGCCACTTCTTTGCCGTCTGCTAGCAGACAGCAAAGAGCAAAAAGGCAGACGGCAAAGGCGGGGCGGACGACAAACATTTGATTAACTAATGGCCGCGCCCCAGCCCACCCCGCCCCCCTTTCTCTCCGTTTCTCTCCATCTCCTCCCCGACGACCACCGCACGCGCGCCGCCGCCCCCACCACCCGCCGCCGCCCCATCGCCCCACCACCCCGCCGCCCCACCGGCTCACCGCCTCGGCGCCACCACGGCCCCGACGCCACCGTGGCCCCGTCGCCCCCGTCACCCTGCCGGATCGGCGCCGCACGCGCCCGGCCCCCCCCCCCCCCCCCCCCCCCCCCCCCCCCCCCCCCCCCCCCCCCCCCACCCCCCCCCCCCCCCCCCCACCCCACCCCCCCCCCCCCCCACACCCCCCCCTCCACACCCCACCACACACCCCCCCCCCCCCCCCACCCCCCCCCACCCCCACCCACTCCGCCACCCCCCCACACCCTTCCCACCTCCCCTTATCCCTCCTCCTTCCCCCTCCTTCCCTCTCCCCCGTCCCCCCCTTTCTCCCCCTTTCCTCCTTCCCTTCCCCATTCCTCCCCTCCCCCTCCTCCCACCGGCCACCTCTTCCACCGGCCGCCCCACTTCTGAAGGTGAGCTCTAGCTCCTCTTGTTTTTCTTTTTTTTTCTTCTATTTTTTAGTTTTAGGTTTATGTTTAGTTTTAGTTTTGTTTTTAGGTTTAGGTTTAGGTTTAGTTAGTTTTAGGTTTAGGTTTAGTTCTGAAAAAAAGTAGAAAATAAGAATAATTAGAAGAAGAAGAAGAAGAGGAGGAGGAGGAGGAGAAGGAAAGAAGAAGAAGAGTCTAGATTTAGTTTAGGTTTTTTTCTTCTGTTTTAGGTCTAGTTAGTGTAGTTAGTGTAGTTTAGGTTTAGTTTAGGTTTTTTTCTTCTGTTTTTTAGGTTTAGGTTTATATTTAGTTTAGTTTAGGTTTAGTTAATAAGAAAGAAGAAAGATGAAAAAAAGAAAATAATAATAATAATAATAAGAAGAAGAAGAAGAAGAAGAAGAAGAGGCAGAAGAAGAAGAAGAGGAGGTTAGGGATGCATCGGCGCCGACTGTACCGGGTCGAGGTTAGGGGTGCGTCGGCGCCGACGGAAGCGGGTCGAGGATCGCCGGTCGCCAAGGGGTCGAGGGTCGGGGCAGAGGGTCGAGGATCGAGGGGTCGATGGTCTAGGGGTTGATGCTCGAGGATCTTCCGGGCCGAGTGCTGACCGACTGGTGTCGTAGCTTAAGATGAGGATGTCCCCAAGCTGAAGGTCATGAGAGTGGGTGAACTGCTTCCATCCGTGCGCGAAGAACGGATGGAAGCAGTTCGCCCGCGCTGATGACCTTCAGCTCGGGCACGTCTGCATCTTAAGCTACGACAATAGCCGCACCATGCTCACAGTGATCGTGTTCGACAGGATCGCGGAGGGGTCGAGGGTCGAGGATTGCCGAGGGGTCAGGGGTCGAGGGTCGCCGAGGGGTTAGGGGTCGAGGGTCGCCGAGGGGTCGAGTGGTCGAGGGGCGATGGGTCGAGGGGCGAGGATCTTCTGGTCCGAGTGCTGACCGACTGGTGTCGTAGCTTAAGATGAGGACGCCCCCAAGCTGAATGTCATGCGCGTGGGTGAACTGCTTCCATCCATTCGCGAAGAACGGATTGAAGCAGTTCGCCCACGCTGATGACATTCAGCTCGGGCATGTCCGCATCTTAAGCTATGACAACAGCGGCACCATGCTCACAGTGAAGGTGTTCGACAGGACCGCCGAGGGGTCGAGGGTTGCCGAGGGGTCGAGGGTCGAGGGGTCGATGATCGCCGAGGATTAAAAGCCAAGTGTTGAAACTTGAAACACCCAAACTGACTCATGACAAATAATCAAAGCGTAGAAAGAGAAACCGAAGACGAAACAATACGTAGTGAGAGGTTCTGCAACTAGGATGATATTCTGTAACAGCTTTTTAACGAATTTGAGAAGATGATGGTGAAGAACTCGAAAGCCATTGGTGTCTTTCGACTTCTTCGCCATCATCGTCTCCAATTCATTAAAAAGGCTGGTACAGAAAAATCATCCTAGTTGCACAACCTCTCACTATGTACTATTTCGTCTTACGTTTCTCTTTCTACGCCCTGATTTTTTGTCAGTTTGGTTGTTTGAAGTTTCAAAACTTGGCTTTTAATCCTCATCGCCGAGGGGTCGAGGGTCAAGGGGTCGATGGCCGAGGATCTTTTGTCATGAGTGAGTTTAGTTGTTTGAATATACATGCTGATGGACCTATCTTTACCTATTATCTGATGAGTTAATATACATTTTATTATTCATGTCGGTATTCAATTCTTTTATGTTGTACTAATTCCGTTTACTCTTCTGTCATGACAGGTGTTGAAAGATGGTGGGCTCGGGTCCAGAGCGTGGTGGGAGGGGTTCTTCCATTCCACCCGCACATCTCCGGAGAGCATTGTTAGACAGTTTGGGGACACTGGCGGGCCCTTCTTTGTCGGCGTCAGTGCCCACCGGGAGAGGAGGTCGGGGAGGGAAGAAGAGAGGAGGTAGATCAGGACGTGGCCGCGGGAGAGGTAGGCAGGCTCCTACGCCTTCCTCGCCGCCACCCCCAGCTGAGTCACCCAAGCACGCGACTGCTAGGGGGGCACGTCTGAGGAGGAGGCTACGTGAACTCCGGTCCACGAGCCTCAGGTCGACGGGCCTTCGGCCCACGATACTCCGGTCCACGAGCCTCGGGTCGACGGGCCTTCGGCCCACGAGACCTCGGGCCAAGACACTTGGGCCCACGTGACTCCGGCCCAGGCTACGTCCCATGAGACGTCCGGATGGGGTACCTGGCAGGATCCGCCTGAGGGGTCGAGTGGCCATGCTGATGGTGGCAGGCATCAGATTTCTGATAGCACCAGCAAGGATGAGGTGGTTGAGGGGGGCACCGTCTACCAGCGTGGTAGTACACGGCTCCCGTCCGTGCCGGTGACCCGCGAGCAGAGGTGGTTGATTTGGCCTAATGGGACGAGGTAAGTGCATTTACTCTTTTTGTACCTTTTGCCATCATGTTTCTTCAAATATCTAATGCGTTGGCCTTGTCATACTGCAGGGGTTGGGACCACCCTCAGGATGTCCGCAGGCCTAACCAAGTCCTTGGTGTGATTTGCCGGCAAAACATCCCGGGGTTTGTCACGTTGCCTGGTGAGGGTCAGCTTCCAGAGCTAGGATTGACCTGGGAGCACTACTTGGCTGCCCCGGCCCCGCCGGAGGAGATGATAGATGGTGTCTTGTGCCACACAAGGGCCGACATGGTGATCAGAATGTTTTGGGTAATTTCTCCTTTTCACAATTAAAAATCTTTGAATAAGCTTAGTTATCTCTTATTTACTAATTGGAGGCACCGTTCTAGCGATCTCATTAATCCACATCATTAGAATTAATTATACCGTTGGATTACGAAATTTATGGCCAGGATAAAAGGAAAAAGATACGTAACAGGGATGGCCCCGTTACATACGAAAACCATCTGCCACGTCTACCTTTTAGTTACAGAAACAAGGAAAGCCTTCACACATAAAAACGCCATCAGGGGTGAAAAAAAAATTCCATCCGATGTGATCAACATGTTACTCATCTGCAGCCATCGGATGAAGTACCAGAGTTTCCCGCAAAAAAAGTACAAGAGTCCTCACGATATTATCCCACACGGCCACACGTATTATCCCACACGGCCACACGTATGCCCCTTTGCGAAACAGATCTGAAAAAGTACGTCTCCTTCTCCCCGTCTCTCTCCACCCGTCTTCCCCCCAATTGGCCCGTCATCAAGCAAGCCCTAGCGCCTCTCTTCCTCCTGTATCTCTCCAAGTCGTATTTTCATGTCATCTTTGACTTCAGCGTTCCATCCATACTGCAAATCCATCTAGAAGAACAGAAATCAATCCAGGTATTTCTCCCCTCCAACCTTTAGATCTTCTCCTATTCCAACTCATGCAATTCAAGATGGTTGATGGATCAGATGAGGATGTGTATCCACGATAATTTGAAGAGAGGAGGATGACAAACAATACTTGTGGCTGCCAAGTGGAGGAATTGCGTTGGATCGGTGGTGGCATGTCATCCAATTCACACTCTAAACCTAATACGAGTTCATCTCGCAGCAATCCTGGCCTACCCCGCCGGTAAATAATCCAGCTTGCTAAATCCATCCTTTGTTAACCGGTTTGTTGAGTTAATCACAGAATCACCAATAAGTTGGCTTCATCCGATCAAGAAAAATAAGCCTTTTCCCTTTTAATCTTGCAGCATCTCTTTTTATCAAGTTATATGTTAGCAGGAGGGGATGAGAACCAGCAGGGGTGGTCTCTGGAACGCTTAAGGTGGAGCGCTGCACAAGCATCCCTCTAATTATGATGATATTTGGTTCGGATCAGTGATAGCACCAGCTTGAGAGCGCCCAACTCCTCCATCGATCCCTGCTGTTAAGGCTATCTCCTTGATGCTCCTGTAGATCCTGTTTGGCTACTATATACAGTCCAGGATAAATAGAACAAGTAGGTTGGATCTTGTTTGCACTTTGTTCGATATTTCCATGGTCTGCTCATATGCTTTTGATACAGTTCCCATCATGTCATAGGAATCAGCTTCGTGCAGATAGGCAGAAATTAGTTTGTGATCAATCAAAGACAATGAAAACATTTACTAGAAAATATATGAGTGTGGATCATGTGAATTACTTTGATTGGAACTCATATCAATCTCATCTTATTAGGGACTAACTTTGGAGGCATTTGTATTGTTAGTATCTTTGAAGCCATTGCCTTCTTTACGTACTAAATTAACAAAATTTTAATGTTCAGGTGATGATGCGGGGCTCCAAACATCTCATCATAGTACTTCGCAACTCATTGTATACTTTCACTTATGCACTTATTCTTCCCCTCATATATAATACTACTACTATTTTGGGGAAAGGCATCACGTTTCTCTCTCTTTCTGTTGACATGAATGCTGAGTTTTGATATTAGTGTTTAGGATTGCATGGTTTGATTATCTTCAGCAAAAATATTTATATCATTGGTATTTCAATGATAACGTTTAAGGACTTCCTTGACGAGAGCTACTCATGGGCGCATGTGTTTCAGTATACAGCCAGAGCCATTCAGGCAACAAAAGTAATGCAATGGCATCATGTAGTGTATACTGGAATAGTGCATAGTTATATTTGACTTGATTATTATTTTCCGAACACAACCAAGTCAATGGCAATGTAGTCTCTGCTATTATTTCTAATTTTTTTCTGCACAATATGTTGTACAGATGTGTATGTGCATGGTACAACTGATTGGCCAGAACTGACAACATCTTTAAATCGGCCAGAAATTTGTATACAAATAAAGAACAAAAACAATTAGCCATCCTGATGAATGATCCCTGAGAAAGTTATGCTATTTGCCTGAGTACATATGTACGCCATATATCCAATATTTGTATAGTCAAGTGTTAAGTGATCAAATATACATCTTACACCAAAATATTTAAGAATCCCCAGTGCAATATATTATTCTTTATAAATAAATTCATGACTGACCATATGCATATATAATAAATTCGAGGCATATATCAAATGTTATGGAAATAAAGGGAATATACAAAAGAGCAAAATTGGACATTAATTTTAGCGCCATTCGGCTTCAGTATTGAGAGAAATAAAGTTAGGATGACTATTCATTCTTAGTGGAAGAAATTGGTTGTGTAGCGGACATAAGCAAATGTCTTTCTATGGTAAGGGAATCACATATATTACCAAGGCGACCAAAAGATGAAAGGAGATGATTGTCCTCTCATCTTGATATAATTATACATCTTTGCATGGATCGAGGTAAAACTTATCCAACAAAGTTGTGCCTGATAATTAAAATACTTTTTCATTAAGAAGTATAGAAAACATCATATGAGAACTGCTTACTGTCTTTGCAAACTACTAGACCCAAAGAAAGTGTTTAATTTCATCGGACCTCGCGATTTGTTACAATTAAACATAGATTCCTATATATATTTTCAAAATTTAAAGACACATAAGTTCGAAGGAAATAGCACATAAAGCGAACTTCTCATTTGAGAATTATGAGACATGGGACGTCCAAAAAATGATAATTCATCCAAATCGTCTAATCACAACTTGATCAAACAATGGTAATCCCTCTTTCCCTGAGATCACTAAACAAACATATTACATGTTTAAAATATTATCATAGTTCTCCTAAAATTGTACTTATTACAATGACATAAATCATAAATATTAAATATTCACTAGCCCGTGCGGATTCACGAGTTGATGACTAGTTGTACTAATCAATGTTGTCTCGTTTGATTGCAGACCTTCTACAGGTGTGAGGAGGGATACGAGGAGGCCTCTGCACGGGTTATCGATGCCGAGTGGAGGCACCTACTACAAAAATTACGGCACGAGGCTCGGGTGCAGGCTGTTCGAGACTACTTCGCCTCGCGTGGTGTTCGGAAGCCCAAGAAGAAGTGCCGCGGAAAGTTTCTGAAGAAGGAGGAGTACATGACGGTAATTGCCTATATTCTTAAGGCCTTGTTCTTAGTTTCGTTGATTTGATTCGTAGGCGTAGCGCTCAAGTTTCTCTTTACTGACTTAAGTGCTCCCGAGATGGTGTGCGGATAAGATGGATTGTTGGGAGGCGTTGGTGGATGAGTGGTGCTCAGACGCATGGCTAGCCGTCCACAAAAATGCCAAGGACAAGCGTGCCCAAATGAGAGATGTGTCACACCATCAAGGCAACGCCAACTTATATCACTACGGGCGGAACTGGGTATGTGGTTTGCTTCATGATTCATGCAATTCATTATGTCATGCTAGCTTGAGCCCTTTAATTACTAATAATATGTTCCTCTCTTTTAGGCGGGATACAATATGGCACTAGTGCCAGAGGTGTTCGACCTCTATGCCATGGCCCATACTGCCCCGTACAAGAAGGCCAAGACATTCTCTGCGTCTGACCTCGATCATCCAGAGAACTTCACCAACATCTCCTCCCACAACAAGCTCGTGAAGTACAGAGATGAGGGGAAGGCGAGGAAAGGGCAGGACTTTAACTCGAGCGGGCCGTTTGATCCGGAGCTGGTGATGATATCTGGTGGCGAGAGGTCCCATGGCTCGATAGCCATTGGAGATGGACTTATCCTTTGTCCTCGCACTCTCCCGGAGATCAAGGCACGTCAAACGAGCTCAGATTCTGAGATAAAGCCTCGTCCACGGCCAATCGAGCTTGCCTTCCAGGTTAGTTCTATAGACTCAGATTTCTTTCAAGCATTACATTGTGTGTGAAGTCATCGATGATTACAATGCTAACGAGGAGGGGTGTTGCAGGCTGCTCTTCAGAGTGAGAGAGATAGAACCCAGGCGCTTCTGGCAGAGAGGGACCGGCAGGTGGAGGAGAAGCAGCAGGAGTTGGAGGAGAAGACGGCAAGGTTGATGGAGGAGGAGAGGGCATGGAATGACATGCAGAACCGGGCCATGTACGAGCTCCTCGTGGTAAGTTTCTTCTGCATATTAGCCAAATCATTCACATAATATTCTTTTCATTACTAACTAGTATGACTGACCCGTGAAAACCAATTGTGCAGTCTGTGTGCCAGAAGGCCGGTTAGACCCCTCCGCCGATGCTAGAGATTGCTCCGGGGACCACGGTGAGTTTAATTTGAATGGTCATTAGTTACTAGTATTAACATTTGAGTGTCATCATGCTAACGAGACATTGCAAATGATCTTTGGTGCAGCGTACCTCCAGACAAGCATCACACGATCCTTCTCCAGGTGGTGGTACCGGCACGAGACACGCCGGTGCTTCACCTCCGTGATGACGGTAAGTTTTCTCTAGTGTTTTGCTTAAGAAATGCATAAAGACCTAGACTTAGCTTTATTTCCTCCAAAATGCTTACCATAATGACCTAGACTTAGCTTACCTTCCTCCAAAATGACATAATTAGCTTACTTAGCTCCAAAATGATCTATACTTAGCTTTGTTTCCTCCAAAATGACCTAAGTTAGCTCTAATATGCTAAGTTATCTCTAATATGCTTAGTTACCTAGGTTTGCTCAATAATGACATACACTCTTTATGTAAAAAATGACATAATTAGCTTACTTAGGTTTGAAATGGCATAACAACCTTGGTAACCTCATATATGTCATATACTTAGCTTATTTTCCTCGAAAATGACATAATAACTTAATTAGCTCCAAAATGATCAAGTTTACCTAAGTTAGCTCCAAAATGACCTAAGTTAGCTCTAATATGCTTAGTTACCAAGGTTAGCTCAATAAAGACCAGCGGAATTGCTTAACTAAGATCTCACTCACAGCAATAGTGTCATCAATAAGCAATTACGTCCCTCGTGCAGATATCGACCTGTTACAATTGACATTCTGGCGTCTGTTCTGAGTTTTTTGATTTGAGTTGCAGAAGTACCCCGAAAAAATTATTTACTACCTGCTGGTCTGTTTTTCATAGATTCTGCCATGTTTTGCGTTTTCATCGTTTTGCAAATCTTAAGCTTGCTTTTTCTTTGCAAAAACTTTTTGGCAATCTTGAGAAACAGTAGCTCTTCCTGAAAATCTTTATTTCCAGTGGAGAAAAATTATTTATTTATGGGTACTAACCACTCTAATCAGTTTATGATGAGTTTCGTATGAAGGGAGTTTTCAAGTATGCGAAGGAAGATGATGAAAGAAGATCCGGGAGTGTCAAAAGCTCAAGCTTGGGGATGCCCCCATGCACCCCCAAGAAATATCCAAGGAGACTCAAGCGTCTAAGCTTGGGGATGCCCCTGTGCATCCCCTTCTCCATCAACAATCATCAGTTCGTCCTTCTCCATGCTATATTTTTATCACTTCATGTGTTATGTGCTATGCTTGCAGCGTCTTGCATTTACATTTTTAGTTTGTTTTAGTTTTGCTTGCTGTTCATAACAAGTTGGACCCTAGCCTTCATTGTTTGGGAGAGAAACACGCTCCACTCCACCCTAGAACACAACATAGGTTTTCATGCTTATCCTTTTTGTGTGTTCTTTATCTTTTCATAGCTGCTGTCATGCTTAGCTCTTAGTTTTCATGCTTACCTTTTTAAGAGCTTTTATTTAGGTTGTTGCTTTTGGAACTCTCTTGAGTTATCATGCTTATCTTGTTTAGAGAGTTGGTCTATTGCATTGAGTTTTGTGTCTTGCATGAGTAGGTAATTGAGGTTGCTATTATAAGTGTAGTAGTAACTTGCAATGGTTTTGAGGTATTGATTTGAGTAATGTTTGGACTTTTGGTGCCAAAAGCTTGAGCCTATTAGTGATAGGTGTCGTATTTTGGGCAATCCGTGTTATTTTCGAAAACTACAAAAATTAGTTGAGAACTCTAGCTACTAGATGGATCGCTAACCTCTGGAGGGGTTGGAATATATAGAGTACCCTCACGTACCATGGGTCGAGGATGCGCAAGGATAACCAAGCCCCCATACACTCCTCCTCGGGGTACTTGTCTCTTTGTGATTCTCCTGACTAGATAGAGAGTTACCGATAGTAAGTGCATGAGTTCTTCGGACTAATGCGAGTATTCGATTGTTGGCACTTCCACCATCCATATTTTGCTAGCCTCTTCGGTACCGTGCATTGCCCTTTCTCATCTCGAGAGTTGGTGCAAACTTTGCCGGTGCATCCAAACCCTTGGCATGATATGCTCTGTCATCATAAGCCTCATTATATCCTTCCTCAAAACAGCCACCATACCTACCTATCAAGGCATTTCCATAGCCTTTTCGAGATACATTGCCATGCAACATCCATCATCTCATGACTTGATCTTCATGTCATACATGCTTTTGCTTGATCGTAGAGCCGCATGCTAGTTGGACCTTGCCCTTATCATTGCTACATGATGCGCTAGTATCATTGCATATCCTGCTACACTGGCAGAGGCATACATTTGCATACATCATGATAGTTTTTCAGTTTTCTTTATGTTGAGTACTTCTTATAAAGTGTGAAGATCTTCTTTTCATTCTTGTAAAATATAGAGTGTTGCCCTTAAGTGAGGAAAAGATCCCAAAGAGGACAAAATAAAAGATCCCAAAAGAGGACAAATTAAAAGATCCCAAAGAGGACAAATGAGAGATAAATAGAAAGAGCCAATGAGGCCACAAAAATACAAAAAAAGAGAAATAAGAGAAATAAAAAGAGAGAAGGGGCAACACTACTATTCCTTTTGAAATATCCACACTCGTACTCCATTGTCATATTTGTACTCCATAGAGATTTTCATATCATTCATGCATAACTCTGTGGGGATCCTTACACTATAGAACTTGACTTGCATATTCCAAGGATGAGCCTCCTCAAATGAGCTCTAGGTCTTCGTGAGCAAGCGAGTTGGATGCACCCCCACTAGTTCCATTGGAGAGCTTACCTTAGCTCATATGTGCATCCGTTGCATGGCAATCCCAATTCCTCACATCATATCTATCATTTGGCTTTCTCTCGCCTATGATTGTCCTCATTGATGTGAGCCTTTCACACCTTTTTTGTCTTCCTTCCACATCATTATTCTATTTGCCATCCTAAGTGCCAACATATCTTGCTTGCGCTCATCCATTGCATGAGTGTTCAAAGACGAAAGGGAGAGGATCAGTTTGACTTGTGCCTGACTAGTGGTCTGGGGATGAGTCAAAATAAGATTCCGAAGGAGACCAAGTGTGAAGTTTTAGTAGATTGAGTTCTCAATTAAACTATATAGTATTTTTATGCTCTAAACCCATCTCCCACTTCTTGCACGCAAACACCATTTGGAGACATTCGAGTCACGGATAGCAAGAGCTCTTGCAATTTTATGTTCTTATGTTGCTAGTTTCAATACTAGATATAGACTTTTGCTTGTTATTGTCTTGACTTGAATTGCATATCTTACTTGCTTTACTTTGAAGTTCTTATATGTGTGTTAGCATGTCACCACAGAAATTATCTGTGTTATCATTTACCTACTCGAGGACGAGCAGGAATTAAGCTTGGGGATGTTGATACGTCCCAAACGTATCTATAATTTTTGCTTGTTCCATGCTCATTTGGGTGACATTGCTATGTGTTTTGCTGCACTTTCATACCATTTTACACATATTTGGACTAACCTACTAACTCAGTGCACCCAGTGCCAGTTTCTGTCTGCTGATGTCTGTGAATTACAGGTTTTTACCCATATTTACAGTGCCCAAAAAATTCCAAGAAAAATATATAAAAAATCGGCGCTTCGGAAGACTCCAGAAGACCGAAGGGGAGCCGGAGGGGGGCCACCCCCCTCCCTGGCGGCCAGTGGGCGTGGCCCCACCCCTGGCCGTGCCAGGAGGCCGCCTGGAGGGGTGGGCCCTCCCCTCTGGCCCTCCTTTCTCCTATATTTAATCCCCCGATGAGAAAACCCTAAAGAGAGACCCCGCATGGCGAATTTCTCCACTGTTTCGCCGCCGCCGCGATCCCGAGATTGGGACCGCCAGAAGACCTCGTCCCGGCACCCTGCCGGAGGGAGGATTGATCTCCGGGAGCTTCTCCACCACCATGAGCGCTTCCCGGATGTGTCGTGAGTAGTCCTCCTTGGACCATGGGTCCATGACCAGTAGCTATGTGATGTCTTCTCTCCAATCTTGTGCCTCAATTCTTAGCCCTTGTGAGCTGCCCTACATGATCAAGGCATCTATGTAATCTTTCTGCTGTTGCTATGCTGTGTTTGCTGGGATCCGATGGATTATGAGATTATGATCAGATTGTGATGAGTTATATATTTGGTTCTCCTTTTATATTTTGTTCTTGAGTAATTCTTGCATGTTCTCCGTTGCTTTTTATTGCTTTGGCCAAGTAGTAGATTGGAACTCCAAGAGGGAGCGTTATGCTTGATTGTGGGTTCATGCCCCCCGATGTCTAGCTTGAGTGACAGAAACATGAGACTAGGGGATGTGCTGTTGCCACCAGGGAGAAAACAACGGTGCTTGTAACCACGGTTGTAAGGATTGTTTACCTTACGCAAAGTTTGTTAATGCAGTTGTCTGTTGCTTTGGGTTTACACTTTGGGTGGGGCTCGCAACTTAATACCAGCGAGATGTTCTGGATAGATATCTCAAGGTGGATGATTAGTGAGTAGATGCTGATGAATAAATGGTCTACTTGTCTTGGCGTACTGCCCATACTTTTGAGCCTCTAACTTTCTTGTGGCATAGTTAGCATTGCGGTACGTTTATAATTCTGTCAATTGCCCAGCTGTAATTTGTTCACCCAGTTTAGCTGTTTTATCGTCTTTTGCGAGAGAGACATCACTAGTGAACATCATGGGACCCCGGTCCATATTTCCACCATTGTTTACACCTCCGCTCTTTACTGCTTTGTTTCCTTTCAGTTGCAACCACCATCACTATTTCCACCGTGCGTTTGATCCTTTGTAAACGGCAAGGCCGGTGAGATTGACAACCTCTCTGAACTCGTTGGGAGCAAAGTTGTAACACCCCTATGTAATAGCCACCATGATCAGCTGCTAATAATGCCAAGTCATGATCATTTGCAGTGCCAAGTCATAAGGGTTAATGATCCAATTCAAATTCACATCTGAAAATCAACTCAAATTCAAAAGTGAAATATAAAGTTGTTCAAACTCTGTTGGGAAAATGTTCATTAAATGGCAAATAATCCAGGAAAATTTGTAAAATCATCATCATTGAAGTTGGAGTTAGAAAAGTGACTCTAACAAGATGAAACAGCACCAAAACAGAATATTCAAATTCATTTAAATTCTTTTCAGCTTCAAATGAATTCCAAATTTGTCCAAACCACTTTTTGGTGAGAGCTAAAATGGCACTGTAATATTTGGACCAAGTTCCATATTTTACAAAACTGCTAAAGTGGCTTAATCATTTCCAAAACAGAAAAGAATTAAAGAACAGAAGAAAAAAATGAAAAACTACTGTGGACTGGGCCTAAGTGCACAGTGCACTTAGACCCAGCCCACCAGGCCGCTCCCCTCTCTCTCCGTCGTCGTGTCGGCGCGTCCCTGGCCGAGCGCGCGCTCGCCGCTGCGGCGCCGACACGGCGATGCCGCCGACACTACAGTGAGGAGGAGGGGATAAGACCGACGCCCGTTCACTCCCCCTGGTCTCCCTGGTCCACTTCCTCCCTCTCCCATCGCTCTCCCTCTCTGGATCTCGGCGACGCCCGACGCGGTCGCCGTCGCGCCCTGCTCACAGGCGGGGCCACCGCCTCCCATTCACCTCGCTGGGACGTCCTGCGGCTTCGCCTCGTTCTTCTGCCTCGGCTACCCCTCGACATCGAGCTCGGGGAGGACCGCCTGAACGGAATCGACCCCAGCCTCTTCTTCTCTGCCGCCGGCGATCCCCGTCGACCTCGAGCTCTCTACTACTACTAAACTATCAAAGGCTTTTCATAGCCGCTAGGTGAGCTCCGCCACTTCCTCTGTTTCCTTCCCCGCGTACTTGGGTGCCTCCGAAGAGCTGCCGACGTCGCCGTGTTCTGACCGCCGCCGCCGCAGCCATTAGCGTGCTCCTGAGCTTCGGCAGCTCGAACCAGTGGCGCCAACATGCTCCTGGAGGTCCGTAGCTTCACCCTAGCTAGTTAGCACGTGCGAGAGCCTCGCGTAGCCGCGTTTTCGCGAGACCCCGAACTCCGGCGCCGCCCGCGAGCTCACCGTCGACGACTCCGGTAGATTCCGGCGACGAGACCACTCCCACGCGACGGGCGAGTCCCCTGGCTTTCGAACGCGCCAAGCCACGGCCCGAACCGAGCCCTGTGGGCGTTTTCCGAGCGCTCCGGCGACGCGCCGCCGCAATTTTGGTCGCCGGCGCTGCTCCGGTCGCCGGAGATGACCTGGCGCCGACGTGGCATCTCCTAAGCCGCTGACCACTGGGCCCCGCAGCCCAGTTGACCGAGTCAACTTAGCTGACTGGGCAGCTGAGCCGCTGACAGCCGGGCCCCGCTAATTTAAATGATTTAAGAAAAATAAATAAAATGCTAATTAATTTGATAATCCTAATTAAGTTAATTAGTTGACTAATGTGACACTGACAGTAGGCCCCACTGACTAATTAACCCAGCTAATTAATTTTACCCCCTCTGTTAAGTCTCTGAGAATGACATGTGGGGCCCACAGGTCAGTTTGACCAGTCAGCGCCACTGTTGCATGCTGACGTCATCCGCACGCAATGCTGACATCATCAGGCACTATTCTGGATAATGTTGATTTTATTAAATAAAAATAAATTCCAGAAATTCATATAATCTTTGAAAATTAATAACTTTTAAACCGTAGCTCGGATCGAAAAAGTTAAAACATGAAAGTTGCTCAGAACGACGAGATGAGTCTGATCGTGCCGTCTGTTTCTTCATCGGAACCCCCTACATAGAAGAACTCGTAACTCCGGACCCGAATCCGGCAGATGAATAGTGCACACACATCGGATATTAAATCCCAGATTAATTCTAAAAATAACTAAAATGACTTAGATGCATAATTAGGCAACCCTGCACTGCATCATAGCATCACACGCACCGTATTGCATATGTTTGCATATTGTTTACCTGTTTCCTCCCCCTCTTCTCTCTCGGTAGACCCCGATGTTGACGTAGCTCCCGAGGCAGACGCCGCACAGGAGTACGACTACGTCCCCGACGGTACCACTGAAGACCTTGTCCTTGCCCCAGAGCAAACAGGCAAGCACCCCCATTTTGAACATGCCTATATCGCCTATTCTCTTCTCTCTTATGCTTGCATTAGAACTACTATTGCTACTGTTTTCCTATATCTGCTGCATAGCCTGATTATTGTACCCTGCTTTGTTACCTTACTGGTTATCCTAGACTGCTTAGTATAGGCTGGGTAGAGACACGACAGAGACCCCCACTTGATCCCGACTGCCCTGCTGGACATCAGAAGACCCGATCATCGGGATTGAAGACCAGACCATGGCACCGCACATCACTACCCCTTAGTTGCCGACACTTCTGGATTACCGTCGAGTGCCGAGGGTGATACCTCGTTAGCACTTCTGATGTTAACCTTGTAGGTTAGTTACTCGGTCGTGGTAAGTGAGGGTGATTCCTCCCACACCACCCCCGATAACGATGTCGTCGCGCAACTCCTCAAGTGTGGACCTCGAGGGTGATTCCTCCTTCGTTCACCTTGATGATAACATCAGGTGGGGTTCCATCGAGGGTGATTCCTCAGGGCTCCCCTGGTGTCAGACACACAGTTACCTTGGATATTATGACTTGCACTAAACTATGATACTAAAGACGGGTCGGCCCTGAGGGGTACCCGCGCGAGCTTAACGCGAAGTGATGTGGAGTCGGGTTGACCTGGATGGTGCCCGCGAGATAACTACGAGGCGTGGCCGGGCATTCTTAGCCCTTGCCGCAAGTCCTCGAGACGGGGCGACGGGGTCACATCGATCGTGAGTCTCTGCTCGTTTCCGCGCGCTCCTAATCCACTACGGTTTGGATATTTGATCCGAGGGGCCTCTGGCCCGATAGCACTAACCATCACGTGGGCATAGTATGGGCGTTCTGCGTCGTACACATCAGCCGAAGCTTGTTGGACGTCAGTAAGGAGCGGCGCACGCCGAGTTGGACTGGTAACGCAACTGCGCTTGTATAAGGGGTTGCTAGGTCTGCTCTCGGTGGCCTCGTAACGTGCAGGAGTTCCTGGGGCGATGGCCCAAGACCCCTGGGGGCATAGGTTTAGTCCGGCGTGCTGACCTCTCTTATAAGCCTAGGTCGGGTTGCGGCGTGTTGCTTAGCCGAGGCCGGGCATGACCAAGAATAGTGTGTCCGGCCAGAGTTAAGTGAGCGTGGTGGGTAAGTTGGTGCCCCCCTGCAGGGAAGAAACTTCTATCGATAGCCTGTCCTACGGTAACGGACACTCGGAGTTGTATCCCGATCGGTACAACTAGAACATGTGATGAGAATTGGATAGTACGGCTCTGGGATTGCTTTCTCGCAGGGAGTCGAGAAAGGATCTCAGGTCGAGGTTGATGATACTACTACTACTACTTTACTTATGTAACCTGCTCTCTCCTCATGCTGAAAGACTGCTGAAGATTGTTGAAGATGCTAGTCTTCGATAGGACTAGGCTTTCCCCCTCTATTCTGGCATTTCTGCAGCCCAGTCCACATATACAGCCATTCCTTTGACAATGATGCATATGTAGTGTAGATCCTTGCTTGCTGAGTACTTCGGATGAGTACTCACGTTTGCTTTATTTTCTTTTTTTCCCCCATATTCCATTTGATGCCACCAGACGACGGAGCCCCTGAGCCAGAAGCCCCAGCCGACGACCAGTACTACTTCCCGCCTGGCGAGTACTACTACTACGAGGAGCCGTTCGACGACCAGGAGTAGGATCGGAGGGTCCAGGGCAGGAGGCATACGCCTTTCGATCGTAGTATTTTATTTTACCCCGCCTCTGTGAAGGCCTAATTCTCTCTATGTAATATATCTGTACCCAGATATCTAATGCTTCCGCTGACGCTTGTATGCCATCGAGCTATGTATTCGAGCCCTCGAGGCCCTGGCTTGTAATATTAAGCTTGTATGACTTTATTTTATGTTTTAGAGTTGTGTTGTGATATCTTCAAGTGAGTCCTTAGGCTTGATCGTGCGCATTTGCGTGTATGATTAGTGCACGATTAAGCCGGGGTCGTCACAGGTTGGTATCAGAGCCAACTGCCTCTAGGAGTCCCCCTTCCCAATTCCTTGGCCGAAGTTGAGTCTAGAAGTCAAAAACTGTTTTACTAACTTGGCTGTGTGGCTTACGGGCCCACGTCGCCAACTGGGTGGTATTAGGATCTTTTATTCCTTGTCTTTACTCTGGGATTTTGATCTCTCGTCTATTCGGGTTTAATAAAATTTACTAACACCGACATTTAGGTTCTCGTTAATTCTATCCACCCGGAGAGCTGGATTCAGTGCGATTTCCCTGACGTTGATCTGATTAGTCTGATAATCATTTTCCTTTCCATTGTTTTGTTTAACCTTTCCTTCCGGGATCGGTTATGCTTCTCATTGTCTTATGACAACCCTGAACTTCTCTGTTTCAGATGGATCGACTGTTTCCACCGCGGCCTACGACCCAGCTTGTGCGTCGCACTTGGGCTCGTGATGCCCCTGGATTTCCAGCTGTTCTGATCGCCCTCCTGAGTAGACTGGGTTACCGCTGGTATCCCGAGTACATGGTCTATGAGGTTTACCGTGAGTTCAACCAGGAATAGTACTATGCTGAAGTTCGGATTTATGATCAGCAGAACAACTCAGACACCGAGCTACACCTTTTTCATGGATTAGGCGTGACGATTGAGATGGCAGTACATGATGCCGCCTACTCTGCTGTCGCACGTCTCCGAGGAGAGCATAATGCTAACTTGGATGATACTGTGTTTCGGTACATTCCGTATGCACCTGTTGGAGATGCTACTGGATTTTACACAGCTATCTGTGCCCCGTATGAGTCTCGACGCTACGACCCGCAGGTTCTGATTCAGTGCACTCAGGCTCTGGATCGCACTGTTCGGGCTCTTGCCGTCGAGTTGTTCGCCACTCGAGCACGCTACTACGAGGCAATGACACAGTTGCTACCAGCTGTTCGTGCAGGGATACATCCGGAGGATATTCTATACCCACGCAGGACCGAGATGCCGCCAGGTATTGATTGGCCTGCAGTGGGAGGTCACACGCCTGCACGTGGACCTCTTCTTACAGTTCGAGACCGGGTTCTGCATCAGAGTGCATATGGAGCACAGGATCCTGCCGCGATGAACATTCGTCGTCCGCACTTGCAGTTACCCCGTTTCCGTGGTTTTCTCCGACGCTGATGTAGCCTTTGCTATGTCACGTTGTGTACTTCCTTACCGCGTGCCTGCGTGCCGCCTAGTGAGTCTCTAGTTTTTCAATTTGCGCCGTTATGCTGCCCGATTTTAACCGACTGTGTATGGATCTGTATGTCTCGATGACTACTTTAAGCATCTATTGCACTCTTTCAATGATGTCGAGTTACCTCATGTTTATTGTTAAACACTTGCATAAGCTATCGCTGAAATACCCCTGTTGGAATAGCAGGATGGCTGACAACAACCCGCCACCGCCGCCACCACCTGATTACATGGCAGCGATGATGCAACAGTTTGAACTCAACCGCCAGTTTATGACGGGGATTATGCAGCAATTCCCTCGTCCTGAAGCTAATCAGCAGCAACCATCCATTACCTTACCAGAGTTCATGAGGCTCAGTCCATCATTTTTCCGCAACACAGTCAACCCACTGGATGCAGATGACTGGCTGCGTGATATCTCTCATGAGATGGAGTCTGCTGGTGTCGCCGAAATTAACTATGTCACTTTTGCGACATATCTTCTTAAGGGTCCCGCAGCCCAATGGTGGGCCACTCATCGACAGACTCTGCCGCCTGGTACTGTCGTCACTTGGGCAGAGTTTAAGATTGCTTTCCGTGCCCGCTACATTCCTGTAGTTGTCATAGCTAGGAAGAAGGCTGAGTTCCGTAGCCTTGTCCAAGGAAACAAGACTGTGGAAGTCTATCAGCGCGAGTTTTTGGACTTATCTCGCTACGCTGAAGAGGACATTCCTACTGATGAACGCAGACAGGAGAAGTTTCGTGAAGGACTGCACCATGACATTCAGTTAGCCCTTCTTGTTCAAGATTACCCTGATTTCGCCACCTTGGTGAATAAGGCCATCATGGTTGAAACTGGACTTAAGAAGCACAAGGAAGCGTCCAGACGCACCCGTGAGTCGGGCTCATCTTCGGGCTCGTCATCCCAGAAGCAACGCATCTGGTTTCCCCAAGGCATGTTCCGTTCATCAGCCCCTACAAACAGGCCCTCTTATGCTGCACCACGCCTGCCACCTCCACCACCGAGACAGCCCCTGCCAGCTCCAGCACCTCGAGCTCCAGCACCTCGTCCTGACAGCGGACTATGCTTCAAGTGTGGCAAGCCAGGTCACCGTGCTAGAGATTGTTCTCAGAATCAGAATCAACTGGCTCTCCCTTCTGCTGGCCGTGGAATTGGCCGTGGTATTCCTCAGCATCGCAACAATAATGCCAGACCTTCTTATGGTCGTGGGCAGTACTACCACGTCAACATGTCTGAAGCTCCAGATCAACCAGATACTGTGATGGGTACACTTCTCGTTCATTCAGTACCTGCATCCGTTTTATTT
The DNA here is from genome assembly GCA_011799875.1 of Thinopyrum elongatum. NCBI lineage: Eukaryota > Viridiplantae > Streptophyta > Magnoliopsida > Poales > Poaceae > Thinopyrum > Thinopyrum elongatum. The sequence goes on from CM022297.1 coordinate 430,725,679, forward strand.
GATTCAGGAGCATCGCATTCCTTCATGTCAGAACATTTTGCATGCATGCATGACATTAAATGCGAATACATGAACACACCCTTATTGGTACACACTCCCGCGGGTGGTTGCCGAACCTCTGCAGTTAGCTATAATGTTCCCGTTGAAATCGAAGGGTTGGAGTTCAGTGCGTCTCCCATTATTCTGAAATCGTCCAAGATTGACCTTATTCTGGGAATGGATTGGTTGAAGGCCCATTATGCCTCAATCAATTGTGCCACCAAAGTTGTTCACCTCTTGCACCCCTCGAATGAGATGGTGAATTACCATGCTCATATCACTCAGAACGCCGAGGCTCAAATTTATGCCTTGAACGCGTTGAATGCTTCTCCGCTTGATGGGATCGAGAATATCCCAGTTGTCTGTGACTTCCCGGATGTTTTTCCAGAAGAACTTCCAGGAATACCCCCTGCTAGAGCTGTCGAGTTCGTCATCGACTTGAAGCCTGGCACCACTCCTATTGCGAAGCGTCCTTACAAGATGCCTCCGCACCACCTCATCGAGCTTAAGGAGGAAATTGATAAATCCTTAAGGAAGGGTTTCATTCGCCCCAATTCCTCTGCATGGGGAGCACCGTGTCTTTTCGTCAAAAAGAAAGATGGGACGAATAGGTTGGTCCAAGATTATCGTCCTATCAACCAGGCTACCATTCAGAATAAATATCCACTTCCCCGGATCAACGATTTATATGATCAACTCGCTGGATCTTCGGTGTTTTCTAAACTCGACTTGAGGTTGGGTTATCACCAGATCCGTGTCCGCGAAGAGGATATTCCGAAGACTGCATTTGTTACTCGTTATGGCTCTTACGAGTACACAGTCATGTCGTTTGGCTTAACAAACGCTCCAGCTACATTCTCCCGCCTAATGAATTACATATTCATGGATTACCTCGACAAATTCGTCGTGGTATATCTGGATGATATTCTGGTTTATTCGAAGAACAAAGAAGAACATGCTGAGCACCTTCGACTAGTTCTGGAGAGACTTCGAGAGCACCAATTATATGCCAAGTACTCTAAGTGCGAATTCTGGCTTTCTGAGGTAACCTACCTTGGACATGTCATCTCCAAGGATGGTATCGCAGTTAACTCGGAGCGAGTTCAGGCTATTCTTGACTGGACCCCTCCGAAGAATGTCAAGCAAGTCAGAAGTTTCCTCGGGCTTGCAAGTTATTGTCGCCGATTCATCGAAAATTTCTCCAAGATTGCCAAGCCCCTGACTAATCTGTTTCACAAAGGTGTTAAGTTTGAGTGGACAGACAAATGTCAGGAAAGCTTCCAGACCCTCAAGGACAAGCTGACTTCTGCTCTAGTCCTTGCTCCTCCAGACTCCCGCAAAGATTTTGTGATCTTCTGCGACGCCTCTCGCCAAGGACTAGGTTGTGTCCTAATGCAAGAGCGAAGAGTTATTGCTTATGCTTCGCGACAACTGCGTCCACATGAAGAGAATTACCCAGTGCATGACCTCGAACTTGCTGCTGTCATTTATGCTTTGAAGCAGTGGCGACATTACCTCCTTGGTAATCGGTGTGAGATTTACACCGATCATCAGAGCTTGAAGTACTTGTTCACTCAACCGGAACTTAATCTTCGTCAGCAGCGTTGGTTGGAAACAATCACCGATTATGACTGTGGAATTTCATACACTCCCGGCAAAGCTAATGTGATGGCTGATGCTTTGAGCCGCAAGTCATACTGTAGCAACCTCATGGTAAAGCAAGCTCAACCCCAGCTATATGAAGAATTGCGCAAGCTGAATCTCTACATTATTCCGCAAGGTTCTCTTAGTAACCTTGTGATACAGTCAGATCTTGAGAAAGCTGTCAAGATTGCGCAATATAAGGATGCTGAAATTGATCTAATGAAGAAAGAGCTTCACCTTCAAAAGTACAGGGATTTCTCGATTGCTGAAGATGGAACCTTGTACTTCCGAGACCGCATTGTAGTACCTCGCTTCGAGCTGATGACTGACAAAGTCATGAAGGAGGCCCATGATACACCGCTATCTATCCATCCGGGTAGTACCAAAATGTATCGAGATCTTCGTCAAAGGTACTGGTGGTCTAGAATGAAGCAAGATATTGCTCGTTATGTTGCCGAGTGTGACGTTTGTCGACGCGTGAAGGCAGAACATCAAAAACCTGCTGGAATTCTGCAACCGCTCCCTATTCCTCTATGGAAGTGGGATAAAGTGCAAATGGACTTCATCACTGGTCTTCCCAAGTCTCAGAAGGGTCACGATGCTATTCTTGTCGTCGTTGACCAACTTTCCAAGGTTGCACACTTTCTACCAGTTAAGGAGACTATTACTGCTAGTCAGTTAGCAGAGCTATATATCTCCAGAATTGTTTCACTCCATGGTATTCCCAAGGAAATCAGTTCAGACCGTGGTAGTATTTTCACTGGCCATTTCTGGGAAAGTTTCCAGAAATCAATGGGAACTCATATTACCTGGAGTTCAGCTTATAATCCCCAATCCCAAGGCCAAGTTGAGCGCGTTAATCAAGTGCTTGAAGACATGCTTCAAGCCTGTGTTATATCCTTCGGTAAGAAATGGGAGGAATCTCTTCCGTATGCCGAGTTCTCCTATAACAACAGCTATCAAGCCAGCTTAAAAATGGCCCCCTTTGAGGTTCTTTATGGACGTAAATGTCGAACCCCTCTGAATTGGTCAGAAACTGGGGAACAACCTCTTGTTGGACCGGACATTATTCAGCATGCCGAAGAACAAGTCCGAATTGTCCGGGAGAATCTCAAAGCAGCTCAAGACCGTCAGAAGAGTAATTATGATCGCAAGCGATGGGGTGTGATCTATCAACGTGGTGATCAAGCTTATCTTCGTGTCACTCCAATGAAGGGCACCCGTCGTTTCGGAATCAAGGGCAAGCTAGCTCCTCGCTATATTGGTCCTTTCCGCATCGTGGCTAGACGGGGACAGGTGGCATATAAATTGGAGTTGCCACCGCAATTCTCCCATATTCATGATGTCTTCCACGTGTCGCAACTCCGTAAGTGCTTCAAGGAATCCCCGCACCGTGCAGTGGATCATGAGATGCTCGAGCTACAAAATGATCTTTCCTATAAGGAGCATCCGATCCGCATCCTCGATGAAGCTGAACGTCGGACTCGTCAGAAGACGACCAAGTTCCTAAAAGTGCAGTGGTCGAATCACACTGAAGACGAAGCCACTTGGGAACGCGAGGATCATCTTCGGGAAGAATATCCCGGACTCTTTCCTTCTACCTCCTAAATTCTCGGGACGAGAATTTCTTTTAGAGGAGGAGAACTTGTAACACCCCTATGTAATAGCCACCATGATCAGCTGCTAATAATGCCAAGTCATGATCATTTGCAGTGCCAAGTCATAAGGGTTAATGATCCAATTCAAATTCACATCTGAAAATCAACTCAAATTCAAAAGTGAAATATAAAGTTGTTCAAACTCTGTTGGAAAATGTTCATTAAATGGCAAATAATCCAGGAAAATTTGTAAAATCATCATCATTGAAGTTGGAGATAGAAAAGTGACTCTAACAAGATGAAACAGCACCAAAACAGAATATTCAAATTCATTTAAATTCTTTTCAGCTTCAAATGAATTCCAAATTTGTCCAAACCACTTTTTGGTGAGAGCTAAAATGGCACTGTAATATTTGGACCAAGTTCCATATTTTACAAAACTGCTAAAGTGGCTTAATCATTTCCAAAACAGAAAAGAATTAAAGAACAGAAAAAAAAATGAAAAACTACTGTGGACTGGGCCTAAGTGCACAGTGCACTTAGACCCAGCCCACCAGGCCGCTCCCCTCTCTCTCCGTCGTCGTGTCGGCGCGTCCCTGGCCGAGCGCGCGCTCGCCGCTGCGGCGCCGACACGGCGATGCCGCCGACACTACAGTGAGGAGGAGGGGATAAGACCGACGCCCGTTCACTCCCCCTGGTCTCCCTGGTCCACTTCCTCCCTCTCCCATCGCTCTCCCTCTCTGGATCTCGGCGACGCCCGACGCGGTCGCCGTCGCGCCCTGCTCACAGGCGCGGCCACCGCCTCCCATTCACCTCGCTGGGACGTCCTGCGGCTTCGCCTCGTTCTTCTGCCTCGGCTACCCCTCGACATCGAGCTCGGGGAGGACCGCCTGAACGGAATCGACCCCAGCCTCTTCTTCTCTGCCGCCGGCGATCCCCGTCGACCTCGAGCTCTCTACTACTACTAAACTATCAAAGGCTTTTCATAGCCGCTAGGTGAGCTCCGCCACTTCCTCTGTTTCCTTCCCCGCGTACTTGGGTGCCTCCGAAGAGCTGCCGACGTCGCCGTGTTCTGACCGCCGCCGCCGCAGCCATTAGCGTGCTCTTGAGCTTCGGCAGCTCGAACCAGTGGCGCCAACACGCTCCTGGAGGTCCGTAGCTTCATCCTAGCTAGTTAGCACGTGCGAGAGCCTCACGTAGCCGCGTTTTCGCGAGACCCCGAACTCCGGCGCCGCCCGCGAGCTCACCGTCGACGACTCCTGTAGATTCCGGCGACGAGACCACTCCCACGCGACGGGCGAGTCCCCTGGCTTTCGAACGCGCCAGGCCACGGCCCGAACCGAGCCCTGTGGGCATTTTCCGAGTGCTCCGGCGACGTGCCGCCGCAATTTTGGTCGCCGGCGCTGCTCCGGTCGCCGGAGATGACCTGGCGCCGACGTGGCATCTCCTAAGCCGCTGACCACTGGGCCCCGCAGCCCAGTTGACCGAGTCAACTTAGCTGACTGGGCAGCTGAGCCGCTGACAGCCGGGCCCCGCTAAATTAAATGATTTAAGAAAAATAAATAAAATGCTAATTAATTTGATAATCCTAATTAAGTTAATTAGTTGACTAATGTGACACTGACAGTAGGCCCCACTGACTAATTAACCCAGCTAATTAATTTTACCCCCTCTGTTAAGTCTCTGAGAATGACATGTGGGGCCCACAGGTCAGTTGACCAGTCAGCGCCACTGTTGCATGCTGACGTCATCCGCACGCAATGCTGACATCATCAGGCACTATTCTGGATAATGTTGATTTTATTAAATAAAAATAAATTCCAGAAATTCATATAATCTTTGAAAATTAATAACTTTTAAACCGTAGCTCGGATCGAAAAAGTTAAAACATGAAAGTTGCTCAGAACGACGAGATGAGTCTGATCGTGCCGTCTGTTTCTTCATCGGAACCCCCTACATAGAAGAACTCGTAACTCCGGACCCGAATCCGGCAGATGAATAGTGCACACACATCGGATATTAAATCCCAGATTAATTCTAAAAATAACTAAAATGACTTAGATGCATAATTAGGCAACCCTGCACTGCATCATAGCATCACACGCACCGTATTGCATATGTTTGCATATTGTTTACCTGTTTCCTCCCCCTCTTCTCTCTCGGTAGACCCCGATGTTGACGTAGCTCCCGAGGCAGACGCCGCACAGGAGTACGACTACGTCCCCGACGGTACCACTGAAGACCTTGTCCTTGCCCCAGAGCAAACAGGCAAGCACCCCCATTTTGAACATGCCTATATCGCCTATTCTCTTCTCTCTTATGCTTGCATTAGAACTACTATTGCTACTGTTTTCCTATATCTGCTGCATAGCCTGATTATTGTACCCTGCTTTGTTACCTTACTGGTTATCCTAGACTGCTTAGTATAGGCTGGGTAGAGACACGACAGAGACCCCCACTTGATCCCGACTGCCCTGCTGGACATCAGAAGACCCGATCATCGGGATTGAAGACCAGACCATGGCACCGCACATCACTACCCCTTAGTTGCCGACACTTCTGGATTACCGTCGAGTGCCGAGGGTGATACCTCGTTAGCACTTCTGATGTTAACCTTGTAGGTTAGTTACTCGGTCGTGGTAAGTGAGGGTGATTCCTCCCACACCACCCCCGATAACGATGTCGTCGCGCAACTCCTCAAGTGTGGACCTCGAGGGTGATTCCTCCTTCGTTCACCTTGATGATAACATCAGGTGGGGTTCCATCGAGGGTGATTCCTCAGGGCTCCCCTGGTGTCAGACACACAGTTACCTTGGATATTATGACTTGCACTAAACTATGATACTAAAGACGGGTCGGCCCTGAGGGGTACCCGCGCGAGCTTAACGCGAAGTGATGTGGAGTCGGGTTGACCTGGATGGTGCCCGCGAGATAACTACGAGGCGTGGCCGGGCATTCTTAGCCCTTGCCGCAAGTCCTCGAGACGGGGCGACGGGGTCACATCGATCGTGAGTCTCTGCTCGTTTCCGCGCGCTCCTAATCCACTACGGTTTGGATATTTGATCCGAGGGGCCTCTGGCCCGATAGCACTAACCATCACGTGGGCATAGTATGGGCGTTCTGCGTCGTACACATCAGCCGAAGCTTGTTGGACGTCAGTAAGGAGCGGCGCACGCCGAGTTGGACTGGTAACGCAACCGCGCTTGTATAAGGGGTTGCTAGGTCTGCTCTCGGTGGCCTCGTAACGTGCAGGAGTTCCCGGGGCGATGGCCCGAGACCCCTGGGGGCATAGGTTTAGTCCGGCGTGCTGACCTCTCTTATAAGCCTAGGTCGGGTTGCGGCGTGTTGCTTAGCCAAGGCCGGGCATGACCAAGAATAGTGTGTCCGGCCAGAGTTAAGTGAGCGTGGTGGGTAAGTTGGTGCCCCCCTGCAGGGAAGAAACTTCTATCGATAGCCTGTCCTACGGTAACGGACACTCGGAGTTGTATCCCGATCGGTACAACTAGAACATGTGATGAGAATTGGATAGTACGGCTCTGGGATTGCTTTCTCGCAGGGAGTCGAGAAAGGATCTCAGGTCGAGGTTGATGATACTACTACTACTACTTTACTTATGTAACCTGCTCTCTCCTCATGCTGAAAGACTGCTGAAGATTGTTGAAGATGCTAGTCTTCGATAGGACTAGGCTTTCCCCCTCTATTCTGGCATTTCTGCAGCCCAGTCCACATATACAGCCATTCCTTTGACAATGATGCATATGTAGTGTAGATCCTTGCTTGCTGAGTACTTCGGATGAGTACTCACGTTTGCTTTATTTTATTTTTTTCCCCATATTCCATTTGATGCCACCAGACGACGGAGCCCCTGAGCCAGAAGCCCCAGCCGACGACCAGTACTACTACCCGCCTGGCGAGTACTACTACTACGAGGAGCCGTTCGACGACCAGGAGTAGGATCGGAGGGTCCAGGGCAGGAGGCCTACGCCTTTCGATCGTAGTATTTTATTTTACCCCGCCTCTGTGAAGGCCTAATTCTCTCTATGTAATATATCTGTACCCAGATATCTAATGCTTCCGCTGACGCTTGTATGCCATCGAGCTATGTATTCGAGCCCTCGAGGCCCTGACTTGTAATATTAAGCTTGTATGACTTTATTTTATGTTTTAGAGTTGTGTTGTGATATCTTCAAGTGAGTCCTTAGGCTTGATCGTGCGCATTTGCGTGTATGATTAGTGCACGATTAAGCCGGGGTCGTCACAAAAGTTATTTGTTTCTGTGTGCAGGTCCACGTCAACCTTGTCTCCATCCGGCAACTTAATATCTGGCGCCATTGACACCTACTTGAATCTCTTGGAGTCCTCCGAAGACAAACCTTGGTATATTCACCGAGGGAAATTTACAGCTAGCTACATCTCAACCTTCCACTTGGGGTAACCAACGAGGGGCGAGAATCCATCACCGGGCCGGAGCCCGGAGCCCGCCCCGGCCTCCTCCTCCCCACGGCGGAGCTCGCCCAGATCTCCTCTCCCGGTCGCCCGCTCGGCCACCCTCCCCGAGCCGGCGCCCGCCATGGCCAACCGCCCCTGCGCCGCGCCCGGCCGCCCGTCTCTAGCTCCTCCTCCCGATCTCCGGCGACCCGTGGTGGATCCTGCTCCCCAGATCCTTCCATGGTGGCCTCTTACTCCAGCCCAGCAACAAGTCTTGCTCTGAGCCACCGGCGCCGGGCTCTGGTCAGCGGCGGTGACCTTGCTGCTCGGGGAGGGTCAAGAACTGACCCGTTTAATCACTTTGGGCAGCCTAATCCTATCCTAAGAACAGCCTGCGGCCACTGCATTTTAAGTGTAATCATGTAGCTACGGTTCAAATTAAATAACTGCAATTCACTTTTTTTATGTACATGGATGGTGTAAGCAAGTATTGTTGATCAGTCAATGATGATTGGTAATTATTTATCTATTCTAGTAAAATCATCCGATTTCTTACCGTGGTGTTTGACCTACTCTGAAATCATCCAGTTTCTTATTGTGGTGTTTGACCTACGGCTTTGCTCATTTTTTTTCAAATATGACTAGTAATTACTGTGTGACTCTCTTACAAAAATACAGTATTGCAAATTTGAAAAAACTACAATTTCATACAAAAGAACTAGTACAATAACCCCACAAAAAAATACAAACATAATATCATATGCAATACAATAAAATCATAGAAAGAAATACAAAGGTAATACTATTAGCAGTGCACAACATATTTACAAATTAGCAGTGCACAACATATTTACAAAAGCAGTACAATAAAAATTCAAAAAAAAAGCAAAACATATCCTTTTATTGTTGAGCAGTACCGTTAAACCATTCTCGGCAGTACCATTGATTAATATTGGGCAGTACCACTGATTCGTTTTTCGCAGTACAATTTTTTTATTCCCCGGGCAGTTCGAAACTCATATTCCATAGAAGTACAAGATACATGTCGAGGGAAGCTAGGTTCTGTGAAAATAAATTACGGGAAGTATAATTTATTAATTTGAACAGTAAAAAAACTTTTTTATTGTAGCACAGTACGAAACTCGTATTCCATAGAAGTACAAGGCAAAGTTGTGTTCTTTAAAAAAAAAAATCTGAGCAGTACAGTTTATTCATTTCGAGCAGTACAATTATTATTATTATTATTATCGGGCAGTACGAAACTCATATTCCAGAGAAGTACAAGGTACATGTGGAGGGAATTTGAGTTCTCTGGAAAAAATTATGGGCAGTACAATTTAAACATTTTGAGCAGTACAAAAACCTCTTTATCACCGGGCAGTACGAAACTCATATTCACAGAAGTACAATACTATGTTTCCTTGGAACAGGAAAAATCTCGGTATTTTGAATATTGTTTAAAAACCGTGAAGACTTGGAAAAATGTTAAAACATGAAAAAGTTGCTAAATTTCAGTACCTTTCCAACGCCATATCATTTGCATCATTCCGAGGTCCAATGAACATCAATGATCATCTTTTAATAGATCTGAATTTTAGTATTTTCAAAACTGTTCCAAAACTATGCATAATTTGAAAAAACTTAAAACATGAAAACGTTTGTAAATTTCAGTAGCTTTCCAATGGTATATCATTTGCGCTATTCCGAGAAGTGGTTAAAAAATTAATATCAAATTACTGTTCGTCTATTTTGAATGAATCTCGGTATTTTCAAAACTGCTCAAAAATTATGTAAAATTTGAAAAACCTTAATACACGAAAAAGATGGGAAATTTCAGTAACTTTCCAAGGCCATATCATTTGCATCATTTTGATATCCAAAAATGATCAATGATCATCTTTTAAGAAAAGTGATTTTTAGTATTTTCAAAATTGTTCAAAAACTATGCAAAATTTGAAAAACATTAAAACACGAAAACGTTTGGAAATTTTAGTAGCTTTCCAACTGTATATCATTTGCTCCATTCCGACAAGTTGTTAACAAATTTCTTTCAAAACACTTTTCAATCAGCTTGTGATGATTTCTGTTTTGTGAAAATTCATAATAAAAAATCTAAAAATTTGAAAAAAATCACAATATGAAAAGGCTGAGGATTTTCTGTAGCTTTCCAATGGTATATCATTTGTGCAATTCCGATTAGTGGCTTAAAATTTATGAGTGAATTACTACACGGGTAGGGAATGAGCAGTACCGACTTCACGAAAAAGCAGTACGGCAGTGTAATGCAGAAGCAGTACGAGATCTCTATCCCGGGCAGTACAAGATTATTGCAGAATATTATTCTATCATCGATTGTAGAATAGACGGCATGTATATGACGATCTGGTACTTCTTTTTCGTAAAGACGGTACTGCTCTTCTGTATGAGTGTAGTAATTCAATCGTAGATTCTAAACCGTTAATCAGAATTGCGCAAATGATATACCGTTGGAAAGTTACTGAAAATTCTCAACTTGTTTGTATTGTGACTTTTTTCAAATTTTTAGATTTTTTATTATGAATTTTCAAAAAACAGAAATCATCACAAGCTGATTGAAAAGTGTTTTGAACGAAATTTTTTACCCACTTCTCGGAATAGCGCAAATGATATACCGTTGGAAAGCTACTGAAATTTCCAAACATTTTTATGTTTTAATGTTTTTGAAATTTTGAATATTTTTTAAACAATTTTGAAAATACTAAAAATTAGTTTTATTAAAAGATGATCATGGATCATTTTTGGATATCAAAATGATGCAAATGATATGGCGTTGGAAAGGTACTGAAATTTCCCATCTTTTTCGTGTATTAAGGTTTTTCAAATTTTACATAATTTTTGAGCAGTTTTGAAAATACTGAGATTCATTCAAAATAGACGAACAGTAATTTGATATTAATTTTTTAACCACTTCTTGGAATAGCGCAAATGATATACCGTTGGAAAGCTACTGAAATTTATAAACGTTTTTATGTTTTAAGTTTTTTCAAATTATGCATAGTTTTTGAACAGTTTTGAAAATACTAAAATTCAGATATATTAAAAGATGATTATTGATGTTCATTGGACCTCGAAACGATGCAAATGATATGGCGTTGGAAAGGTATTGAAATTTAGCAACTTTTTCGTGTTTTAACATTTTTTCAATTCTTCACGGTTTTTTAACAATATTCAAAATATTGAGATTTTTGCTGTTCGAAGGAAACATAGTATTGTACTTCTGTGAAATATGAGTTTTGTACTGCCCAGCAATAAAGAAGTTTTTGTACTGCTCAAAATGATTAAATTGTACTGCCCATAATTTTTTCAGAGAACTCAAATTCCCTCGACATGTACGTTGTACTTCTGTGTATATGAGTTTCGTACTGCCCGTTAATAATAATAATAATTGTACTGCTCGAAATAAATAAATTGTACTGCTTGGATTTTTTTAAAAAGAACACAACTTTGCCTTGTACTTCTGTGGAATACGAGTTTCGTACTGCTCTGCAATAAATTTTTTTTATTACTCAAAATGATTAAATTGTATTGCTCGTAAATTATTTTACATAACTCAGCTTCCTTCGACATGTATCTTGTACTTCTTGGGAATATCAGTTTCGTACTTCTTGATCTTATAGGGTTTGTACTTCTCAATTACACAATTTTTATTAAGGCTAGTTTTGCATTTTTCGCACTGCTCGGCAAAATAAGGTATTGCACTGCTTGGATGTGAAAAGCACCAAGCACCAAACACCAAGCATACATCCATTCATTTATATAACAACATAAATTCACATAGATAGTTTGCTACTAGCAATCAAATTGTTGTTCAGATGACTGCTTTTGCTTGTACAAAAATTCAGAAAAAAGCAATGATTAGGGGCAGGGGCGTCACGCGGTAAGTCCTGCAGGGCGCCGGAGACAGGGCATGGGGTGCACACGGCCAGGGCACGCCGCATGCAGCCGGGTTCTCCAACCCCTGGAGCCACCCGCACCGGCCACCGTTGCCCACCTCTCCAGGAGTTGCATCCCCGTCGGCCGCCATTGCCGACCTCTCCGGTATCTGCCATCTAGCCCACTCAAGTGGAGGAGGGAGCTCGGCCCGGCTGCGAGGAGGAGCATGGAGGAGGGGGGCAGCGTCCTGCTGCGATGAGGAGCGCGGAGGAGGGAGCGGCTCCCGTCGGCCAGGAGGATCGCGCAAGGGAGGGCGGAGCCCGGCGGCGAGGAGGCGCACAGGAGGGGGCAGATCCGGGCGGCGAAGAGAGGGGCGCGCAGGAGGGCGAGGATCCCAGCGGCGGCGACGAGGAGGCATACGCAGGAGGGGGCGGCGCCCAGCGGCGGTGGCGAGGAGGCACACGCAGGAGGAGGCCGGCCGTGGCGCGGGGAGGGAGCCAGGGCGGCCGGCGGCGCGGGGAGGGAGCCAACGCGGCCGGCGGCGCAGGGGAGGGAGGCAGCGCGGCCGGCGGCGCGGGGGAGGGAGGCGGCCCGGTTCGAGAGATGAGAGAGATTGAGGTGGGGTGGGATGTAGTTATTTTTTTTTTCCTTTTTTAGATTTAGAAACTGCTGTATATAGGGGGCTAGCCCATTGTAGAATCGGTCTATTCTACAATTGATTATATTATTCTACAATAAGCTTCCTCCTTATAAGGCAATTTCCAAAAATGAAAAAAAAAACCCTCCCACCTCCCCACCATAATATCTCTCTGTTCCTCCCGTAACCCCCGCCCGCCCGCCCGCAAACTCATCCACCCGAGCAGCGCCGCCGCGCCGGCCCGCCTCCTTCCCTGCCCACCCCGCCGCCGACGCGCCTCCTTCCAGCGCTGGCCTGATCCGCCTCGTTCCCTGCACCGGCCGTTGCGACCTCGCCTCCCTCCCTTGCGCCGGGCGCCGGCCGACCGAGCCGACGCCCCACTCTGCCCTGATCGCGGCGCCACTCCTCTCTCCCAACCCAGCCGCCGCCCCACTCTGCCCGGCCGCCGGTGAGGGAGGACCCGCCCCGTCTCCTTCGCCGCGACGGCCGCCTCCGCCTCGCATCGGCCGCCGGCCCCTCTCCTCCATCCCCTCCGCCTCGCCTTCTTCGGTGCTTCCCCGCCCATGGCAACGGTGTCTTCTCGTGGATGCAAAGACGTGGAGGGAGCTGGTAGGGATACAGAGAGTTTAGGGAGGCAGAGAATAGGAGTTCAGGAAGGCCGAGAAGATGGCAGTGACAGTGGGAGTGGACATGGTGCTCATGGGCACCATGGGCGCCATGCTGCTGCGGCCGGACGGACAACTGAGCCGGTACGGGCACTGGCCGGAAGAGAAGCGGGTACTCTCCAACGACTTCATCCGCTGGTGTCTACCCCGGCCGATCAATTTCTGAAACGATGTGTTGCTTCAAATCATGTGTCAGACTAACAAACATACCGAGGTTTGGGACTACTTGGATTAGCTCAGCTTTGCCTCAATGCGAAGTGTCTGTGTGATCCGTGAACACGCTCGAGCCCGAGTACAGAAGTTTTATTCCTTCGGATCGATCTGGCAGGCGCATTTTATCATAGTTTTTTCTTCTTCTGAAGTTCTCACGAGAGCATTTTATCATAGTTGCTGCTGTGCTATACGTGTAACTTGCAATTGCAAGTTCCTAACCAAAGATTCAGGTGCTCATAACTTACACGGGTTACAATTACGTAACCTGATGGCATGCAAAGTGCTGCAGCTGTCTTAAGTCACACATGGGACCTCTCTTTTTCTTGACATGTAACACCTCTCTTTATTAAATTGGGATAATGATTAGGTCCTCTTATGTGGCTCATTCTGTGCGCTAGAAAGAATATATACTTTTGCCTTCTGGGCTTCCCGTGTTGTCAGGAGAAAGCACGCAGAGCTGCCTATGTGTGTATTAATTCACTCTAAGTGGTATATCTTTTTTAGAAGTAAAAAAACAATACTTACCGGGCAGTACCATTGAATCATTCTGAGCAGTATCAACGATTCGTTTCGGGCAGTACAAAATTTTCTTATTGGGCAACACAGAAAAATATTTGTCGAGCAGTACCATTGAATCACTATATGCAATACCATTGATTCGTTCCAGTACAACACTTTTTTTGCCAAACAGTACGATAAAATGTAAAAATTGCCTTAATAAAAACTGCGGATTTGAGAAATACAAAACCCGTAAGATAGGGAGCACAAATATTCAGTTTAAGGAAGTACGAAGAACAAGATCAAGAAATAAGATTAGTAAATATCCAAGAAATACACGATCTCTCGTAATTGAATGAAAAACTGATTGTGATTAATGGAAGTACAACATTGTGATAACACGCAGTAAAAAACTCATATTCCAGGAAGTAAGAGATACACGTCGAGGGAAGTACAAGAACTCTGTTTCTTGGAATAGACAAAATCTCGGGATTTTGAATACTATTCAAAAATTATGAAGAATTGACAAAATAATTTGATCCACGGACGACACTGCTGTCGCAAAGTTGAAACCACAGACGACACAATAGCAAGGACGAAATAATTACGAAACTCGTATTCCACAGAAGTACAAGGCAAATTTGTGTTCTTTTAAAATAAATCCGAGCAGTACAATTTATTCATTTCGAGCAGTACAATTATTATTATTATTATCGGGCAGTACGAAACTCATATTCCACAGAAGTACAAGGTACATGTGGAGGGAATTTGAGTTCTCTGGAAAAAAATTATGGGCAGTACAATTTAATCACTTTGAGAAGTACAGAAACTTCTTTATTGTCGGCCAGTACAAAACTCATATCCCACATAAGTACAATACTATGTTTCCTTGTAACAGGAAAAATCTTGATATTTTGAATATTGTTCAAAAACCGTGAAGAATTAGAAAAATGTTAAAACACAAAAAATTGCTAATATTCAATACCTTTCCAACGCCATATCATTTGCATCATTCCGAGGTCCAAAGAACATCAATGATCATATTTTAATAGATCTAAAATTTAGTATTTTCAAAACTGTTTCAAAACTATGCATAATTTGAAAAAACTTAAAAAAACGTTTGTAAATTTCAGTAGCTTTCCAACGGTATATCATTTGCGCTATTCCGAGAAGTGGTTAAAAAATTAGTATATAATTATTGTTCGTCTATTTTGAATGAATCTCGGTATTTTCAAAACTGCTCAAAAATTATGTAAAATTTGAAAAACATTAATACACGAAAAAGATGGGAATTTCAGTACCTTTCCAACGCCATATCATTTGCATCATTTCGATATCCAAAAATGATCCATGATCATCTTTTAATAAAACAGGTTTTTAGTATTTTCAAAACTGCTCCAAAACTGTGCAAAATTTGAAAAAACTTAAAACATGAAAATGTTTGTAAATTTCAGTAGCTTTTCAACGGTATATCATTTGCTATATTCCGATAAGTGGTTAAAGAATTTCGTTCAAAACACTTTTCATTCAGCTTGTGATGATTTCTGTTTTTTGAAAGTTCATAATAAAAAAAATAAAAAAGTGAAGCAAGTTACAATATAAAAAAGTTGAGAATTTTCTGTAGCTTTCCAACGGTATATCATTTGCGCAATTCCGATTAACGGTTTAGAATCTATTAGTGAATTACTACGCAAGTACAGAAGAGCAGTACCGACTTTACTAAAAAGAAGTACGGTAGTGTTACGCAGAAGCAGTACCAAATCTTTATTCCGGGCTGTATGAGATTATTGCAGAATATTATTCTATCATCGATTGTAGAATAGACGGCATGTATAAATAAATAATATATATATATATATATATATATATATATATATATATATATAAAAGGATGGGTCTATTCTACTAACACCCCTTACGACCTTGTTCTCCTAACACTACCTCTTATTCTGCTAACACCCCAACCGATCGGTAGAAAAAACACCAAACCCCCGTCCTCACCTTCTTCCTCCCTTGTCACGTTCCCCACCCCCACCCAGCCCGATCCGATCCCCACCAACCACCGCCTCCCTCCACCTTCATCGGGCGCCGCCGCCGGCCACCCAACCACCCCTCGAGCGCCGGTGTAGTCCCTGGATCCACGCCATACCGCGCGTAGTGGAAGCACCGGAAGGCGCGGCGTCGTACATGCCGTGCTCGGATCGCACCTTCCATGGCCAACAGCCTGCCCCGCCGCCCCGTCCCACCCCACCTATCGCCGCCGGCCTACCCCGACCCAGCGCGCCACCGCCCAGCCCCTTTCCAGCCAGATCCGCCCAGATCACAAGCCCCCCGTCGCCCCCTCCCCAAATCCCGGCGGCGGCGCACCCAACCTCCCTCCCCGCCACCAGAACCATTGGAGCGCGCCGATGAGCTAACAGCGGCCGGATCTGGCCGCCGGATCCCGACGGCGGCACACCCAACCTCCCTCCCCGCCGCCAGCATCCATCACATCCTACTCGAGCCACCACGCCGGCGACCACGAGCCAGCGCGACCACGATCCCGGCGTGCCTCCCCCTCGACCGGATCGGGTCAGGCTCCTCCCGCCGGAGATCCGCCCGTGCAGGCTACACCACGGGACAGCGCCACCACGAACCACCACGTGATCTCTGCTGAGTCCCGCCCCCCTCTGCTTCCTTCCTGGATGGTGCCACTTTGATTCGTGGGTGGCCGCTGAGCTCCATTGTTGGGCAGCTCCTCTGCGGATGACGGCTGCCTCCCCCCGTTGCGGTGCAGGGCGCCTCTGTGTGCAGTTCGTTGGATGCGGACATGCGTTTTTGTGTGTGTGTGTGTGTGTGTGTTTTTTTGCAATCATATTTCCCTCCATTTAGTAGTAGATAATGTTGTTTATTTGCACTGCAGTTTAAAGCCATTGCGGTAGAATTGGTGTGGTCAACTGTCTGATCGTTGCCATCTGAAGTGCGTGTACCTCGCCCCCGCAGAAGCATCAGGTTGCGACGTCGAGGTGTCGACCATGTGTTCTTCTCGGGACCTATTTGTAGATTGCAGTTTTTTGCAGTTCAGTGGGCGTAGTCACAGGTGCAGGGGTGTGGGGTGGACATGCAGTGCGCTGGCGGCCAGCTTGAGGGAAATTTGTGAATATATTTTTTAAGTCCCTTGTCATTGTAATTTGTATGTGTTTGTACTGTGAAGAAAATGTTGATTTTTTAATGCAGCTTGCTTTATTGTTGTGTGTAGTAGAAAAACAATAGATGCAGTCGATGAACCTCATTTTTTTAATATATGAGTTCATTTTTCAATGAAGTTTGAACAAAAAGTGCAGTTCGTAACGGCCTCATTTGTAGTGCGGTTGCCCCGTCCAATGAAGTGCACTGCATGCGATTCATTCACGGTTCGCTGTATGTAAATGTTTGAAAAATCAAAAAAAATCATGTGCAGTTCTCTCTGTCGATAAATGCAACCGATGCCCGACGGATGCAGTTCACTTTGCCGATCTCGGATCCGTGAAAAACACACGTGTATTTCAGTTTGCCGATAATGCAGTGCGGTTGCACGTCGAATGCAATCACACGTAGTTCACTTCGTTGATTTCGAATCCGCGAAAAAACAGAATTCCGCGTTTTAGTAAAATCGATGTAGCTTTTAAACCGTAAAGAATTAGAGAGTGTGTTCTACATGAAAATGGAGTGCCTCGACGATACCTTTCCAACGGTGTATCAATTGCATCGATTGGACAAGCACATCAAAAAAATTTACGCAAAAACACCCTGCTGCCCACATAAGGGCAGCCACACCGTTTTTCAAATTACTTTAAAACCGCGAGGAATGTCAAAAAATGTTCGACATGCCCATTGTTACTCTTCTCCATACGAATCCAACAGTGTATTATATGCCTCGTTCCGACAAACAGTTAAAAAGTTTGACTCTCTCGAACATGTGTTCGTGAAAAACAGAGTGTGCGCGTTTTTTTGCAGCTAAATTTCTCTCAAACCATGAAAATTAGAGAAAGTGTTGTACATATGGAACGAGCGCCCGATCGATATCTTTCCAATGGTGTATCATTTGCATCATTCCGATGAACGATTTGAGAGAAATCGCGAAAATACTCCCGCTGTGAAAGTGGGCCGCCGCACCGTTTTCAAAACTGCTCTTAATCCGTGAAGACTCGGGGAAAGTATTCAACATACCGAAGATGTTCCATTTCTATACGAATCCAACGGTGTATCATACGCTCAATTCCGATAAACGGTTAAAAAGTTATTGCGAAAACGGTGCACGCGGTTCTTTTTTACCCGAGCTGCAGGGCTTTTAAGTCAGTAGTGCGGTCCCCTTAGCGTTTCGATGCAGTGCAGAAGTGTTAGCAGAATAATATTCTGCTAATATTAGCAGAATATACCGGCTATATATATAGGGTCGCGCTATTTGTCACCCTGGGTGAGGACTATTTTAGCATCAACACACCGTAATTTTACGTTCCGTAAATTTTGTCTTATTTCAGAGGTAAAAAGAGAACGTAAGAAAATATATAATCACCGTAAAAAATATTTTGTGTTACGTGAATTACAAATGTAAAAACATAGTGTAAAATGTACATAAAATGTAATTTTTCTGGTTTTCTGAACTTTTTTTATGCCAAATTTTACGCAGTGAATCAATATGACTGTAACTATTTGTATTTGAAACATAATTTATTTATGAAATGATCGTAAGATTACCTTAGATGAAGAATAACTATTCTGCACCCTGGGTGATGAATAGTGTTACTATGGTGGTACTGTGAAGAAATGTTGATTTTAATGCAGCTTGCTTTATTGTGTGTTGTAGTAGAAAAACAATAGATGCAGTCGATGAACCTCATTTTTTTAATATATGAGTTCATTTTTCAATGAAGTTTGAACAAAAAGTGCAGTTCGTACGGCCTCATTTGTAGTGCGGTTGCCCCGTCCAATGAAGTGCAAGCATGCGATTCATTCACGGTTCGCTGTATGTAATGTTTGAAAAATCAAAAAAAATCATGTGCAGTTCTCTCGTCGATAAATGCAACCGATGCCCGACGGATGCAGTTCACTTGCCGATCTGGATCCGTGAAAAACACACGTGTATTCTCAGTTTGCCGATAATGCAGTGGGTTGCACGTCGAATGCAATCACACGTAGTTCACTTCGTTGATTTCGAATCCGCGAAAAAACAGAATTCCGCGTTTTAGTAAAATCGATGTAGCTTTTAAACCGTAAAGAATTAGAGAGTGTGTTCTACATGAAATGGAGTGCCTCGACGATACCTTTCAACGGTGTATCAATTGCATCGATTGGACAAGCCACATCAAAAAAATTTACGCAAAAACACCCTGCTGCCCACATAAGGGCAGCCACACCGTTTTTTCAAATTACTTTAAAACCGCGGGAATGTCAAAAAATGTTCGACAGCCATTGTTACTCTTTCCATACGAATCCAACAGTGTATTATATGCCTCGTTCCGACAAACAGTTAAAAAGTTTGACTCTCTCGAACAGTGTCGTGAAAAACAGAGTGTGCGCGTTTTTTTGCAGCTAAATTTCTCTCAAACCATGAAAATTAGAGAAAGTGTTGTACATATGGAACGAGCGGCCCGATCGATATCTTTCAATGGTGTATCATTTGCATCATTCCGATGAACGATTTGAGAGAAATCGCGAAAATACTCCCGCTGTGAAAGTGGGCCGCCGACCGTTTTCAAAACTGCTCTAATCCGTGAAGACTGGGGAAAGTATTCAACATACCGAAGATGTTCCATTTCTATACGAATCCAACGGTGTATCATACGTCAATTTCGATAAACGGTTAAAAAGTTATTGCGAAAACGGTGCACGCGGTTCTTTTTTACCCGAGCTGCAGGGCTTTTAAGTCAGTAGTGCGGTCCCCTTAGCGTTTCGATGCAGTGCAGAAGTGTTAGCAGAATAATATTCTGCTAATATAGCAGAATATACCGGCTATATATATAGGGTCGCGCTATTTGTCACCCGGGTGAGGACTATTTTAGCATCAACACACCGTAATTTTACGTTCCGTAATTTTTCTTATTTCAGAGGTAAAAAGAAACGTAAGAAAATATATAATCACCGTAAAAAATATTTTGTGTACGTGAATTACAAATGTAAAAAAATAGTGTAAAATGTACATAAAATGTAATTTTTCTGGTTTTCTGAACTTTTTTTATGCCAAATTTTACGCAGTGAATCAATATGACTGTAACTATTTGTATTGAAATATAATTTATTTATGAAATGATCGTAAGATTACCTTAGATGAAAAATAACTATTATACACCCTGGGTGATGAATAATGTTACTATATATTATATATATATAGATTATATATATTATACTAATATATATATATATATATATATATATATATATATATATATATACAACCAATATAGGGGAAAATAAAAATTTTGTTAATTAATAAATATCAGATTATATTTTGATTAGATTAATGGTGATTAGGTGAAAGTGGGTAGACAGATATGCTTTTTATCTTGAATAGATTACTGTCATAGGTAGGGCACTATCACAATAATGCTCTACTATTCAATACACTATTTGGAAAAGTATTTTACTATTCACTGCAATATTTAATTCAATTCAATTATCTGCACGTTCTAACTTGATATATCTTTGATGCAGGATCTATTAGGGGGCGAGGCCAACAATTCGTCCGACGGTGGTGTCCGAGAGGTGTAAAATCCTTACTCAGTACTCACCATATTCATTATGTTATATCAGATGTAGCTAGGTACGTTCACTTAGTAGTTTTAATTGCAAATTTATGGGGTAAATTCCTATCGTCTTCCCAGGCAGTTCCACCCGAAGGGAACATTTCTCACGGCCACAAGGTTCTCATTCAAAACGCCACTCTGGGCTACACAGAGAACTAAACACGCAGAGGTTTCCCTATAGGATCCCTAGCATAAGAACTCTTCCCATAAATTCATAAATAAAAAATACCAAGTGAAACAAGAAACTACATCATTTCAACAAATAATTTACATATGGTTTCCCTTTCGGGAAGCCCGAAGGGATTACACACAACTTAGGAAATTACCTTCAAACCTGTTGGCGAAACAAGCGCCTTTGGCTATATCTACTAGCAGTGGTGGGGCTTAAACTACGAAGGAAGTGGTGTTGGGGGAGAGTCTCGATGCTCTGAGTGCTTCGCGCTCTCCTTCCTTGTGTTGTTCCTCTTTTTTTCTTCTCTTGAGCCCAGCGTCTCCTTTTATAGCCGAGAGGGGTGGTGCTAGGAAGGCCTTCGGGAGCCTTCCTTCTTATTTTACACAATGGTAGTATGCACGCGTGTCCTACTAGGGTACATGCGTGTCCTTCTAATATATAGAAAAATGCGCGAGAGAGTGCCGAAAAGCTTCAATCTTCAGGAATCTTTGTTTTCTTCACGTGGCATGTCTCTCGGTGAATAATTTGTGGCTCTTCTTTTCACCTTCGCTTGCCAGCGATGCAAATCTTCATGCCTTCAGATAGATAGCTCCTCCATGGGAATCCTTGTGTCAGTGTATGCGTACAATATGCCAAGGCTGCTCAAATACAACATTGCTTATTCATTTATTCTAATTAATTAAACTTGCTTAAATATTCGACATTGCTTATTCATTTTTTTTTTAATTTTTTTTTACAGGGTGGTCCTCCCTGCCACATATAATTGATAATACTTATCAATATTTAAATATATATTTTGGAATTTTATCAATATTCGGGTGAGATATAGGTCCTCCGCGCCCGGATAATTGATAGCAATATCAATATAGGCAATTTGGGCTTTATTCAGGTCGCTGCCCATGCCCTGCTATGTCCATTTGATCATCATCATCGTTTAACAGATTGAAATCATATTTTGATCGTATTCTTCTTTATTCTTCAAATTTTTCGTTCCATTCATGACTTAATTCTTTTAATATTTTCTTCTTCAATTCTTTCTTTATTATTTTTGGAAAATTCTTCAAATTTTATCATTTCTTGATCTATGTATTCACGTCTAAAGGGTCAAGCCCCCTTTAGAAGGCATTCTTGATAGTCTTATATTTTGGGAGACTCTTCCTTCTTATATTTTTGAGTTGATGCCTCTCCCTTTGTGGGAATTGGTTGAAGCGGGTATGCCTCTCTTTATTGGATATAGTCTTTAGCCTTTGGGTCAATATAATAATCGGTCCGAATATCTTTCTTGCCCAAAATAAGGCATCATTTATACTATATATCTTTGAATGTTAAATCTTCTCCTTTTCTTTTTGCATTAACTTTCAATCATAATGTTTTCCCATTCCAGATATATGCCGGGTTTATTTCCGTCAAATATAATATATAGTGTTTCTCCCTTTGGCATTTCAATCTTTCCTGACTTTGGCAATTTTTTGTTCAGTTCGCTAAAATATCTGCAAGCTGTCAGAATGATAACATATATCCCATTTCCTCTCTTTGGTGGTATATTGGAACCAGAAATTATCCAATATGCAGCGGGAACTTCATCAAGCTTGAATGAGCCTTTGGCTGAAATTGAATGTATTTGGCTGAAATACTTTAGCCTATTTTCTTCTCCAAAGAAGATATATTCCTCCTGGTGGCGAAAAATCCTTTCCTAATTTCTGTAATTTGATGCACGAGAAAATATGTCAGGTAAGGTATTATTCCTTTCCCTTAATATGCTCAAAAATAACTTTATAACCATGCCAGCTATGGTGTCTTCAAATAAGACCCCAATTTCTGGTTGAGCTTTTCTTACTATTAATTTTAGTAATATCGAATATAGCTTTCACAGTCTGTTCGCACTGTAAATTCTTAAATCCTAGATATAGCCTAAAAGCATTATTGCATTTACAACTGCAAGGATTCCCTATCATATATTACCGTCTTTAATTTGTAACTTCCCGAAGCATATCTGCATGATTTTTTTCATCTGCTTTTGGAGAGTATTTAATGGGCTTTTGTTTTAGTATTGCACCCATCCTACCTTAGATGCATCTGTCTCAATTATACAAATAATTATCTTCTAGAGGCAATTCTAGGGGTTTTAAATTCTTGACCTTTTCCTTGATGGCCTTTACTAATTTTATATCTCAAATTGAAGTATTTTGACATTTTCCCTAATTTAGCATATAAAGGTCCTCTAGCTTTGACTAGTTGGCTATATAGTTTCGAGCATAGTTTACCAATTCCTAAGAACTGCTTGTGTTGTAAAGTCTTTTTATCACTCATATTATCAGGGAAAATCTAATATTTTCTTTGCAAGATGTTCTTGTAGATAATCTTCCTTCTCCTATTTCAATGACCAAGGAAATTATTTTCTCTTTGCAAATTTCCATCTTCTTTTGGATAGTATGAGCCATTTTTCTACCTTTCGAAAAGAACACTTCAAGATGGGCTATATGCTCTTTGTATGATTTTGAGCAATACTAACAAATCATCTACGTATACCAATATAAATGCTTGATTCTCATTAAAATATATTTTGCATTTTTTTTGAAATAGTGCAGGTGCATTCTTTAGACCTAATGGCATTACTAGCCATTCATAGTAGCCTTGTGGACAAGTAAATGCTGTCCAAGGAATAGATTCTTCAGCCATTTTACTTGCCAAAATCCTGCCTTTAGTCAAATTTAGAGAAATATTTACTTCCTTGTATTCTGTTAATCCATCCTGGCTTATTAGGTAGATATATGCATCATCAACGGTATTATCATTAAGCCTTTAAAATTAATTACCATTCTAGATTTACCTCTAACTTCTTCAGCATGATTTCTAACTATAAAAGCAGCAGATCGATGAGGACTTCTACTTTCTCTTATAGCTTTTAACTTTCATAGCTCTTCAATATGCATTTGAACTCTTCAATTATTTTGGAGTGAGCTTCTAATTGGTCCTGACTTAATGATATAATCTGGATTTATGATATTTATTTGCAAACTATAGAATTCTTATCCCAATGTTTCATTGGTATTCTCCAATATTTGTATGCTTTAGTCTTTGCACAATCTTATCTTATATCTTTTTTGATTTTATATCTCTATACCCAATTTGGCGAGAATGATTGTAACCCAATGCATTCGTACATGTATTTTCTATATGATTATTCTTCTATGGTCTCACTAAGTTCTTCGTCTTTACAGAATTCAAGGGATCTGGACTTGTGCTATATTTATCATCTAAATTAGATATTTCTACATTGCAAGGACTCTTCTTTGTTTTCGCACTTCAGATATGTATGGAACAGGTATCTTGATAAGGGATACAATGTTACCCTTCTTCATGTATGATTGTGGTTTGAAAGATTGTTGTAAAAATCTTAACCCTATTATCATGTCATCATTATTACTGACAAATCTCTTATTGTAATTTCATCTATATATATTTTGTGCCATTTATATAAGCTTCAATATTATAGCTAGCTGATTATGGATCTTCTTTATTCCCTGAACATATCAGTAGATACTTCAGCTTTATAATTATCTATAGTTGTCAACTATTCGGGACACTCGTAAAATATTTATCATGGATGATATTCTTAGTGCAACCGTATCTAATAGTGCCAGTATTTATATGAAATATTTGGCTTTAGAACAATCTAACGGGATCCTTATCCCTAACACTTCTTTGAATGGTAACGAACAATATATTTGTTTCCAAAACTAGTAATTGCATCTTTCAATTGTATAATTTGTCTCCTTTTTATACTTACCTGTTACCATTTGCTCTTTCATTTCCGTGTTTCCAGCAACATTATTGTTTTGTATACTATTTTTCTAACTATCTTTAAGTTTTTCTAGTTCTGCTTCTAGCTTATTTATTCTATTTCAAATTCTAACCCTACTGGATAATAATCGTTCTTCTGGTTCTAATTCTATTTCTTGTCTCCACTTTTGATTATTGCTCTTAGACATGAGGCACATGCTTGTTTTAAACACAAACTACATGTGAACCTATTATCTTGGCTTGGGTAATATATACAGAAAGCACATTTTATGTTATAATCACCTTTTCCTCTAATCCAATCATGTTCACAATCTACTTGGTTCATCATTTCAATTTTTAAACCGGCTAATTATCTATTAGGTCTATTTCATCTTCACTTGATTCATATTCTGGAGCCTCATTTTCTATTCATCTGTTTCTATAATTGAATATATTGACTCGTCGTCTTTATTCATCATCACATACTAATATATTTTCATTAACGCTATCTATAATTAACACTCTTCTTGTTCTTCATATTTACTAGAGTATTTTTCTGGTCTTTATAGGGCAAGTTCTACTTAGATGATCAGGAGAGTTACATATGAAACACCTTGCATGTTTATCATAGGGTTTTCTTAGGATATATCTTCTTACATTCTTTTATGCAAGAATGGGGCTCTATTGTCTGACCTTCTTAAGAAATATCTTTTCTTTGTTCTAAAATTCTATTATCTTCCTTTGTGGTTTATAATATTTGTTTTTCCTATGCCTTTCTTCTCCATATGTAATGGTGGTATTTGGACTATGTTATTGCAAAAGTTATAATCTGATTTCTTCATAGATCTTTGGGCTTGAATGCTAGTACATACTTTCTTAGCTGTTTGAAAACAAAAGTTATGGCTTGGGATATATTTACCACATTTCTCCTGTTTCTTTTTATTACTCTCAAATATTATGGAACCTAGAGGATCAGGCAATTTATTAAAATCTTTCTACTACACCTACATTAAAACCTTGTTTAGCAGTAGTAGCATTGTACAAATAATGCTGGGAGAATTCTTTAATACCTTTCCAGCTAGTTAATGTTAATTTTGTATTTCTCTTAACCTTTCATTTTGCAATGAGGTATGTCCTAATTCTGGATCTTCTGCTATGATCATATTTGAGATGACATTCGCAAAGTTATTAGGGTACTTCCTGCCCTTTTTATTCTTCATATTGACTAGGGTATGACTCTACCCATTGTTCCCATAGAACTTTTACAGATTTCCTAAAAATGTTTCAAGATATGTAACATATCTTCTACCTTAGTGCTATATTATACTGATTTTGTATATATTTTGCACTATTAAAACTTTCCATATGCTGATATATTTGGCCAATTATTGGATCATGAGGTGCTAGGTTTAATATAGCGCCATCATTCTTATAATTTTGAAATTGCACTGGTTTTTCAAAATCTCTTCTTTTAGTACCCATATATCTATATTGTCCAGGGATATACGTAGGTTGATAGTCATCTTTTTCTGGAGGGCATTGTCAGCTGATCTTGGTAGGTCTCTCTCTTTCTCCTTCTCTTTTTACAGCGATCTCGATTCTCCATATCCTCTTCTTCTTTTACCATATTTCTAATTCCATGGTCCATTGCATTGTCTAAATTATGTAGCCCCCATCATCTAGTGAGTTATAGAAATCACTATTTTGTTTGAATCATCATATCTTTTATCTCTAACCACATTTCTTTTATTAATCTTCCTCCTCCTTCATAACTTTCTAATAATAATATATTATTGATATCCCATTGCTCTCTTCACTAATAATTCTTCTTTTTTGAACATATTTCTTGTCTTTATATTATTATTATTATTATTAATGATAGCAATTTTTATTAATAATAGCATTGCTTCTTTTCTTCTGCGGATGCCATAATTTATCTTCCTGTATGGTTGAACTACTAGTGAAAAACTTTTTATCATTTTTTGTTTCTTTAACCTTGCAATTTCTCTAATGATAAATAGTTCTCTTTCTCTAATTTTAGGCCAATCCTTGTCATAGAATGACTAATTCCCATTCAATATGTTTTAGCTTCTTTCCCAATGAATTATTTCATCATCTAAATCAGCCTTTTCCATGCATCAGATATACCTTATATTATTAAATTTCTGATTCTGACATAAAAGATTCAGAGTCTTATTGATGCAGCTTTATAGTTCATAAATCGAATGCTGCTACTTCCTTCACAATTTTGATAGCTTATGTAGTTTTCAGGCTGCTTTAATTCTTTTTTCTCTATTAATTCACCTATCTTCCATTCTTCTCCAGCTCTTTCTTCAGAACCAATTTTAAGAGGATTCATAAACTTTATACCGTTTGATTGCATACTATCAATTACGTCATTCACATTTACTCTATATCTGGAGCTACTTCTATTAATGAGCCTTCTATAAATTCTATGCTTATAGCAAATTGTTCCTTTAAATCTTCATAACCTTTAGTTTGGAAACCAAAACTCATTTTTTCAATAAATTCTTTTACGGGCATCATTTAGGTCTGGAGCTATATAGGTTATTAATCTATTTCATTCATGTCTCCTTCCAAAAATCCTAAATGTTGCTTTGTCTACTGATTCCCATCTTCTGTCTAATAACGTTATTAAAACCTTTGCACAATTTCTTCCTTGTCATGCCTTTGATACCTATGATATACATACCTTGATGAATATATTTATAACCACAATATTTTAGTTCATTTTCAATATTTTTGCTTACAATTCTTAAATCTACTGGATGTGTTAACACACTTAATTTACTTCTCGAGATATTCTGTATAGACCACTCTTATTTCAAACATACCATATGATATACTGTTGGGCTTTTATTTTTCTAGGGTATCTTTCTGATATCTTCTAGATCTCTGTATATCTATAACTTCTTCAATACTATCAATATCATCAGCTTTGCATGATAATAATTATGCATCATGGCTAGAGGTCTTGATCTTGCCTTACTAATTGGAGGGTTTTGTCTCTTCTAAGGAAGCCTTTAGATACGTCCATTTTTCTGAATTAATATTTCTACCCGAGGCAACTATTCCGGATGATGAAAGCCCAATTCTTTGTTGCTTTGACCACTATTTAGTTTATTTAAAATTTGGGGTTAATAGAGGAGGATGTGTTATTTTGTCTTATTATTTACTTTGGAATCTTCTTTGGGGAGTCGTGATCGGAGAATCCGACAGGAGGTGACAGGTATTTAGCAACTTCGTTTAATGCTTGAGTATATTCGGTCATATAATATGAGATAATCAAAGTTTTAACCTCTTGCACCAACTTTTTTATTTCAAGTATATCTTGTCTTGTTTCAGTGCGTGGTGGAAGTGACTCTTTGCCTTTACTTAAGTAACAGCCTATTGATAACACTTCTTCTTTAATATAATCGTTATTCTTTAAAACTGTATTTTCTGTCTTGCTTTTGCTTCCTCTAGCTTATGTAAGCTAGATCAATTTTATTATTCAACCCTGAATACTTATCAGCAAGCTTTTGGTATTCTTTGAATAAACTTTCAAATTTTGGTCTAAATTATCTTGTCTTTTCCCCCAAGATATGTAAAAATTATATATCAAATCACGACTGTATTTAACTGTATGAGATGTATGCCAAATATCTCTTCAGAGGGATTTACTCTGCACCTTATATTTAAATTTTCTTTAGTATTTATTACTTTACCTGCGACTAACTTCTAAGTTTAAATATTTTAACCTTTCAATGTATTAAACGCTGGACTGATACCAACAATATAGGGAAAATAAATTTTTTTGTAATTTAATAAATATCAGATTATATTTTGATTAGATTAATGTGTGATTAGGTGGAAGTGGTAGACAGGTATGCTTTTTATCTTGAATGTATTTACTGTTAACTAGGTAGGGCACTATCACAATAATGCTATACTATCAATAACTATTTGGAAAAGTATTTTACTATTCACTGCAATATTTAATTCAATTCAATTATCTGCACGTTCTAACTTGATTATATCTTTGATGCAGGATCTATTATGGGCTGGCGAGGCCAACAATTCGTCCGACGGTGTCCGCAGAGGTGTAAAATCCTTACTCAGTACTCACCATATTTTTCATTATGTTATATCAGATGTAGCTAGTTACGTTCACTTAGTAGTTTTAATTGCAAATTTATGGGGTAAATTCCTATCGTCTTCCCAGGCAGTTCCACCCGAAGGGAACACTTCTCTACGGCCACAAGGTTCTCATTCAAACGCCACTCTGGGCTACACAGAGAACTAAACACGCAGAGGTTTCTCCTATAGGATCCCTAGCATAAGAACTCTTCCCATAAATTCATAAATAAAAATACCAAGTGAAACCAAGAAACTACATCATTTCAACAACATAATTTACATATGGTTTTCCCTTTCGGGAAGCCCCGAAGGGATTACACACAACTTAGGAAATTACCTTCAAACTCTTGGCGAACAAAGCGCCTTCTTGGCTATTCTACTAGCAGTGGTGGTGGCTAAACTACGAAGGAAGTGGTGCTCTGGTGGAGAGTCTCGATGCTCTGAGTGCTTCGCGCTCTCCTTCCTTGTGTTGTTCTCCTCTTTTTTTCTTCTCTTGAGCCCAGCGTCTCCTTTTATAGCCGAGAGGGGTGGCTGCTAGGAAGGCCTTCGGGAGCCTTCCTTCACTTATTTTACACATGGTAGTATGCACGCGTGTCCTACTAGGGTACATGCGTGTCCTTCTAATAATATAGAAAAATGCGAGAGAGAGTGCCGACAAGCTTCAATCTTCAGGAATCTTTGCTTTCTTCACGTGGCATTGTCTCTCGGTGAATAATTTGCTGGCTCTTCTTTTCACCTTCGCTTGCCAGCGATGCAAATCTTCATGCCTTCAGATAGATAGCTCCTCCATGGGAATCCTTGTGTCAGTGTATGCGTACAATATGCCAAGGCTGCTCAAATATTCAACATTGCTTATTCATTTATTCTAATTTAATTTAACTTGCTTAAATATTCGACATTGCTTATTCATTTTTTTTTATTCTACTAACACTACAATCTTATTCTCCTAAAACCGATCCCGTACCGAACCGTACCGCACGGAGAGAAAAAAGCGTCAAATCCACCCCTCACCAGCCACCTACCCCCGCGCCCCCACCTTCTTCCTCACAACACACCTCATCGCCTCCCACCTTCCACGGTGCATCCCCCGCCGCCGGCCCACCTAACCCAGCGCGCCACCGCCGCCGGGCCACCCCACCCACCTTTCGTGCCCTCTCCCTCTGGAACCACGCCGCTGCCGGGCAGGGACGCGCGCCGCCGCCGGACAGCGAAGCTCGCCGCCACGCCCTCCGTCGCCGTCCTCTAGCACGGATCTAGCCGCGGTGGCCTCTCCTCCGCCGCGCGGAGCCCCGGCTACCCATGGCCGGCCGCGCCGCCGCCTTCCCTCGCCGGCCCCGACCTCCCATCTCCGTCTCGTCGGGGCTGTGGCTGCCCCACCCGGGCGCCCCTCTCCGGCCGACTACCACCTCGTCGGCACTCCACCCCAACGCTCCTCGCCGCCGCGCCCCGCTCTAGATCGGCCAGGGGGCTCGCCGGCGCTGTAGATCGAGCAGGGGGTTCGCCGGCGCTCCAGATCGAGCAGGCGCCCCACCTCCGCCATTGATGAACCTGGATGTGAAAGAACTCCTGCCTAATATTTGCATCGCTGATTGCCGCCCTCTGTTCGGCCCACGGTTTGAGATGACTTGGCAGCGTAAGGTTGCGCTGGTCCTGTACAATCGCCCGCATGTGATGGAGGGCGTAGTAGGCATCCCTCGCACTGCCAGCCGGCTGCTTGACGCACGCGAACTGCGTTACGTGGTTGAACACGCTCACGCTGATGCTTGCTGAACTTGTCCTTCACGATCTTGCCTCCCGCTTCTTTGTAGCCGGCGAGAACATCATCCAAAACTCTCATGAAATCTTTCTTCTTCGCACTCCCCGAGTCAAAATACACGGCATGCGAGTGTTTCGGTGAAAAGCAGATGAGCACGCAGTCTTGATCCTCACTGCGTAATTGATGGCACTGGATAGTGCTCCTCGTTGGCTACCCCAAGTGGAAGGTTGAGATGTAGACAACATCAAATTTCCCCTAACTTGAGAGGATAGGGTTATGTCTTCAGTAGGACTCCAAGCGCAACAAGTAGGTGGTGAAGCGAGCAACGCGCCGTTTGAAAGATATTACTCACTTAATCTGGACCTGCACACAAAAGCAAAAAACTTTGCTCCCAACGAGTCAAAAAAGTTGTCAATCTCTCCGGTCTTGTTGTTTACAAAGGATCAAAACACAAGGGAATAATAATAATGGTGATTGCAACAGAAAGGAAATAAAAGCAGTAAAGGTGAACAGTGTAAGCTATGATGGAAATATGGGCCGGGGTCCCATGACTTTCACTAGTGATGTCTCTCTCCCAAAAGAGGATAAACTACTATGCTGGATGAACAAATTACAGCTGGGCAGTTGACAGAATTATAAACGCACCGCAATGCTAACTATGCTACAAGAAAGCTAGAGGCTCAATCGTATGGGCATTACACCACAAAGAGTAGACTGTTTATTCATTAGCATCTACTCACTAATCATCCACCTTGAGATATCAATCCAAAACATCTCGCTGGTATTAAGTTGCGAACCCCAGCCAAACTGTAGGATCAAAGCAACAGACAACTGCATTAACACTCTATGCTTAATGTAAGCAATCCTTGCAACCGCAGTTACAAGCACCGCTGTTTTCTCCGTGGTGGCAACATCACATCCCCTAGTCTCATGTTTCTGTCACTCAAGATAGACATCGGGGGGCATGAACCCACAATCATGCATAACGCTCCCTCTTGGAGTTACTATCTACTACTTGGCCAAAGCAATAAAAAGCAACGGAGAACATGCAAGAATACTCAAGAACTAAAACATAAAAGGTAAACCAAATATATTACTCATCACAATCTGAACATAATCTCATAATCCATCGGATCCCAGCAAACACAGCATAGCAACACAGAAACTAATACAAAAGTGCCTTGATCATGTAGGGCAGCTCACAAGGTCTAAGAATTGAGGCACAAGATTGGAGAGAAGACATCATCTAGCTACTGATCATGGACCCATGGTCCAAGGGAGACTACTCACGGCACATCTAGGAGGCGATCATGGCGATGGAGATGCCTCCGGAGGTGACTCCTTCCTCCGGCAGGGTGCCGGGATAGCTTCTCCTGGCGATCCCGAGATCGGAATCGCGGCGGCGGCGGAACAATGGTGAAAATCGCGTAGCGGGGGTCCTCCTGAGGGTTTTCGGGGTAGGAGTGATATATAGGCGAAAGGAGGGCGCTAGAGGGGTCCCACCTGACCAGGCTGCCAGGTGGCGTGGCCCCACCCTAGGCCGCGCCAGGGACCCGCCTGGTCAGGATGTGGGCCTCCGGCCTTCTGGAGTCTTCCGGACTGCTGATTTTTTATATGATTTTTTTGGATTTTTTCGAGCACTTTAATAATTGGCATTTTCCTGCAATGCACGGACAACAACAGACAGAAACTGGCAATGGGGCACTGAGTTAGTAGGTTAGTCCAAATATATTGAAAAAGGTATGAAAGTGTAGCAAAACATATAGCAATATCACCAATATAAGCATGGAACAAGCAGAAATTATAGATACGTTTGGGACGTATCAACATCCCCAAGCTTAATTTGTGCTCGTCCGCGAGCAGGCAAATGATAACAAAGATAATTTCTGTGGTGACAGGCTACCAACGAAGATTTAAACTTTAAAGTACATCAAGAAAGATATGCAATTCAAGTCAAGACAATTACAAGCAAGAGTCTATATCTAGTATTGAAACTAGCAAAGTAAGAACATAAAGGTGCAAGAGCTCTCACTGTCCATGACTCGAATGTCTCCAATCAGTGTTGCTTGTGCAAGAAGTGGGAGATGGGTTTAGAGCATAAAAAATACTAGTAGTTGTTGAGAACTCAATCTACTAAAACTTCACACTTGGTCTCCTTCAGAATCTTATTATGACTCGTCCCCAGACCACTGGCCAGGTACAAGTCAAACTGATCCTCTCCCTTTCGATTTTGAGCACTCATGCAATGAATGAGCACGAGCAAGATATGTTGGCACTTAGGATGGCAAATAGAATAAATGATGGGGAAGGAAGACAAAAAAGGTGTGAAAGGCTCACATCAATGAGGACAATCATAGGAGAGAGAAAGCCAGATGATAGATATGATATGAGGAGTAGGGATTGCCATGCAACGGATGCACATATGAGCTATGGGAAGCTCTCTAATGGAACTAGTGGGGGTGCTTCCAACTTGCTTGCTCAAGAAGACCTAGAGCACATTTGAGGAGGCTCATCATTGGAATATACAAGCCAAGTTCTATAGTCTAAGGATCCCCACATAGTTATGCATGAATGATAAGAAACTCTCTATGAAGTACAAATACTACTTTGGAGAACGAATGTGGATCTTTCAAAAGGAATAGTAGTGTTGCCCCCTTCTCTCTTTTTTTTTCTTTTTTTCTTTCTCTTGTTTCTATTTTTTTGTATTTTTGTGGGCTCATTGGCTCTTTCTATTTATCTCTCATTTGTCTTCTTTGGGATCTTTTCATTTGTCCTCTTTTGGGATCTTTTATTTGTGTCCTCTTTGGGATCTTTTCCTCACTTTAAGGGCAACACTCTATATTTTACAAGGATACAGAAGATCACACACTTTATAAGTACTCAACATAAAGAAAACTGAAATCTATCATGATGTATGCAAATGTATGCCTCTGCCAGTGTAGCAGGATATGCAATGATACTAACGCGTCATGTAGCAATTATGAGGGCAAGGCCCAACTATCATGCGGCTCTATGATCAAGCAAAAGCATGTATGACAATGAAGATCAAGTCATGAGAAGATGGATGTTGCATGACAATGTATCTCGGAAAGGCTATGGAAATGCCTTGATAGGTAGGTATGGTGGCTGTTTTGAGGAAGATATAATGAGGCTTATGATGACAGAGCGTCTCATGCAAAGGGTTTGGATGCACCAGCGAAGTTTGCACCGACTCTCAAGATGAGAAAGGGCAATGCACGGTACCGAAGAGGCTAGCAAAATATGGACGGTGGAAGTGCCAACAATCGAATACTCACATTAGTCAAAGGAACTCATTCACTTATTATCGGTAACTCTCTATCTAGTCAGGAGATTCACAAAGAGACAAGTACCCCTAGGAGGAGTGTATGGCGTCTTGGTTATCCTTGCGCATCCTCGACCCATGGTACGTGAGTGTACTCTATATATTACAACCCCTTCAGAGGTTAGTGATCCATCTAGTAGCTAGAGTTCTCAACTAATTTTTATAGTTTTTGAAAATAAGCACAGTGAACCCAAAATACGACATCTATCACTAATAGGCTTGAGCTCTCGGCACACAGAAGTCCAAACATTACTTGAAACAACACCTCAAAACTATTGCAAGTTACTACTAAACTTATAATAGCAACCTCAATTACCTACTCAAAGTAAGACACACACTCAGTGCAACAGGCCAACTCTCTAAACAAGATAAGCATGAAAACTCAAGAGAGTTCTAGAAGTAACAGCCTAAACAAAAGCTCTTAAAGATAAACATGAAAAACAAGAGCTAAACATGACGGCAGCTAGAAAAAGTAAAGAACACTCAACAAAGATAAGCATGAAAGCTATGAGCATTCTAGGTGAAAGTGGAGCGTGTTTCTCTCCCAAACAAGGTATGCTAGGGTCCAACTTATTATGAACAGCAAACAAAACTAAAACTAAGCAAAGCAAACTGAAATGTAAATGCAAGACGCTCCAAGCATAGCACATAACATATGAATTGATAAAAATATAGTGTGGAGAAGGACGAACTGTTGATTGTTGATGGAGAAGGGGATGCACGGGGGCATCCCCAACCTTAGACACTTGAGTCTCCTTGAATATTTCATGGGGTTGCATGGGGACATCCCCAAGCTTGAGCCTTTGACACTCCCGGATCTTCTTTCATCATCTTCCTTCGCACACTTGAAAACTCCCTTCATACGAAACTCATCATAAGCTGATTAGAGTGGTTAGTACCCATAATAAAATAATTTGCCTCTGCTGGAAATAAATATTTTCAACAAGGACTACTGTTTCTCAAGATTGCCAAAGAGTTTTTGCAAAGAAAAAGCATGCGCAAGATTTGCAAAACTGGAAAAGCGTAAAACAGGGCAGAATCTGGGAAAAACAGACCAGCAGGTAGTAAATAAATTTTTCGGGGCACTTCTGCAACTCAAATAAAAAAACTCAGAACAGGTGGTAGATAGTCAATTGTATAGATCATGCTGTAAAAAAAATTCGTGATTTTTAAGAATTTTTTCAATGAAGCAAACAGAATCTGTTTTCTGGACAGCATGTCACAACTTTTGATCTACTTGCCACCGGAGGCTAAAACTTGGCACAAAGCTTGAAAATAAAGATACAAAGATGTTGCTACAGTAGTAACAAAGCATCAAGACCACTAAAACTGAAAGTAAAAACATTTTTGGTTGCCTCCCAATAAGCGTTTTCTTTTATGCCTTTGAGCTAGGCATGAAGCAACAAGAAGAATCAAGGTTCAAAGAAAGCATCATCAATACGGTCATCAAAATTTGCAACTTGCTCTTCAATGAGCTGATCCTTCTTCTTCCTCGGGAAAAGATACGTACCTTTAGCTTTCCCACGTAAACGTATTTGGCCTTTACCTATGTCAATGAAGCCCTTCATAGCTCGGAAGAAGTCCCTTCCAAGCACTATGTTTCCTTGATTTGTTGACTTCAAAATGATGAAGTCAACCGCGGCATCCCTTTTCGCAAATCGAACTTGGATGTTATTCACCTTCCCTTGAATCTCAGAAATATCACCATTAGCATGTTCAAGCTAACGAGGTAAATCAACCATACTCACAAGCTTTAAAGAATTGTAAACGGTTTTGGGCATGGTAGAAACCATGGATCCAATATCACAGTAAGCAAGAAAGTCTTGGTTGAAGATGCTAATTCTAATAAAGTGTTCCCAATCATCATCTATCTCTAGCATCTCTTCTCTAATAGGTTTGGGTTTCTCTACTTCTCTCAAGTCCAAAGCAACAATCTTTTCCTCAATGGAGTCAAGTCTATCTATAATAGCATCAACTCCACAATCATAAACAAACAAGCTAGACAAACCATCTATAATATCAAGAGCTTTTTCTTCACCACACTCTAAAAAATCTCCTTCAGCTAAAATATCAAGAGAGTGTTTGCACCACCTAAAGAGACCATGGTAGAAATTTCTAGGCACAATCTTCACGGGTATCCAAGGCATGATTCTTTTATGGGCTGCAGAAAGCCTATCCCAAGCCTTTTTCATGTTCTCACCATCTCTTTGCTGGAAATCTAAAATTTCAGATTCAGGCAAAGTTCCAAAACCAAGAGACATTCTAACTACTACTTGAAGCAAGCTAAAAACAAAGCAACTATTTTTTTGGTGTTTTTGATATAAGACTCTAAAGGAAAAAATGGAAAGTAAACTAACAAGACTAAAAAGCAAAGGTAAAAGATAGTGTGCAACTCCCCTATCTTGAAGACTGGAGTCCCTGGCAACGGTGCCAGAAATTAGCTTGATGGCACTGGATAGTGCTCCTCGTTGGCTACCCCAAGTGGAAGGTTGAGATGTAGACGGCAGCAAATTTCCCCTAACTTGAGAGGATAGGGTTATGTCTCCAGTAGGACTCCAAGCGCAGCAAGTAGGTGGTGAAGTGAGCAACGCGCCATTTGAAAGATATTACTCAACCTGGACCTGCACACAAAAGCAAATAACTTTGCTCCCAACGAGTCAGAGAGGTTGTCAATCTCTCCGGTCTTGTTGTTTACAAAGGATCAAAACACAAGGGAATAATAATAATTGTGATAGCAACGGAAAGGAAATAAAAGCAGTAAAGGTGAACGGTGTAAGCTATGATGGAAATATGGACCGGGGTCCCATGACTTTCACTAGTGATGTCTCTCTCCCAAAAGACGATAAACAACTATGCTGGGTGAACCAATTATAGCTGGGCAATTGACAGAATTATAAACGCACCGCAATGCTAACTATGCTACAAGAAAGCTAGAGACTCAATCGTATGGGCATTCCACCACAATGAGTAGACCGTTTATTCATCAGCATCTACTCACTAATCATCCACCTTGAGATATCTATCCAGAATATCTCGCTGGTATTAAGTTGCGAACCCCAACCAAACTATAGGATCAAAGCAACAGACAACTGCATTAACACTCTATGCGTAATGTAAGCAATCCTTGCAACCGCAATTACAAGCACCGCTGTTTTCTCCCTGGTGGCAACATCACATCCCCTAGTCTCATGTTTCTGTCACTCAAGCTAGACATCAGGGGGCATGAACCCACAATCATGCATAACGCTCCCTCTTGGAGTTACTATCTACTACTTGGCCAAAGCAATAAAAAGCAACAGAGAACATGCAAGAATACTCAAGAACTAAAACATAAAAGGTAAACCAAATATATTACTCATCACAATCTAAACATAATCTCATAATCCATCGGATCCCAGCAAACACAGTATAGCAACACAGAAACTAATACAAAAGTGCCTTGATCATGTAGGGCAGCTCACAAGGTCTAAGAATTGAGGCACAAGATTGGAGAGAAGACATCATCTAGCTACTGATCATGGACCCATGGTCCAAGGGGGACTACTCACGGCACATCCAGGAGGCGATCATGGCGATGGAGATGCCTCCGGAGGTGACTCCTTCCTCCGACAGGGTGCCGGGACAGCTTCTCCTGGCGATCCCGAGATCGAAATCGCGGCGGCGGCGGAACAGTGGTGAAAATCGCGTAATGGGGGTCCTCCTGAGGGTTTTCGGGGCAGGAATGATATATAGGCGAAAGGAGGGCGCCAGGGGGGGTCCCACCTGACCAGGCGGCCAGGTGGCGCGACCCCACCCTAGACCGCGCCAGGGACCCGCCTAGTCAGGGGGTGGGCCTCCGGCCTTCTGGAGTCTTCCGGAGTGCTGATTTTTTATATGATTTTTCTGGATTTTTCCGAGCACTTTAATAATTGGCATTTTCCTGCAATGCACGGACAACAGCAGATAGAAACTGGCACTGGGGCACTGAGTTAGTAGGTTATTCCAAATATGTTGAAAAAGGTATGAAAGTGTAGCAAAACATATAGCAATATCATCAATATAAGCATGGAACAAGCAGAAAATATAGATACATTTGGGACGTATCAGTAATTAAAACAATTCAAAAGGAACGTTGGAAGAGAAAAATGGAAAGCTAAGAAAGCATATGCTACGGCAGTGAGCGAATGACTTACTTGGGAGAGTAGGTCGTGAGAAAGAAATCCTTGCTCGCGTTCTCTAGCATGAAATCTTTGATGTACCCCACCACGAGAGACGTGTCCCCGTCGTCCATCAAGACGCTTTCACGCATGTAGAAGGGGTCCAATATCGCGACGCTCGGGGTCTGATCTCTCTTGATACTCATAGACATGCTGAGCGAGAACAGGCGGATAAGGCTATGGTCCAGCCGCTTCAGATGAAACAAATTGAAGATTTCTGAAAACCGCAGGATTATCATATCCGCGGGGACTGTGGTGATGAAGCCCATGTTAAGTGGCACCTTGGCCATGAAAACCGGGTACGAGGGATTCTTTTCTCGAAGAAGCATCTTCTCTAATACGAGAATACTGTTATGCACACTCTGCATATCCTTAGGTAGCATCGGCCTACCTGCCACATGGATTTCCCACGAGACATCCTTGGGTCTTGGTGGCCCGTCCTGAGCCCGGATTGGCATCAGAGGTTGGCTTGTCGAAGCGCCCTTCTTTCTTTTCCGTCCCTTCTTCTTTTCCGGTTTCGGGCAGTCACCGGCCTTTATCTGCTCAGTGGCCACCTTACGGAGTGTGGTCAGGCTGAGAATAGATCTCTGGGTGGCATCTGCTGCTTGAGGCTCAGTGAAGGCGCAAGCTGCTGGAGACATCTCCTGAGAAGAAGGGAAGAGATGCGTGGCACAAGTGGGTTTCTCTGCGGGATTAGCTGGATCGCAAGCGTTCCCGTCATGCTGGTAGGCTTCTTCGACGAGAGGCATGAAGTCACCATCACCAAACGAAGTGTTGATGAACTGGTTGACTTGGATCTCATCATCAAGATCATCGTCTTCATTCGGCTCTTCTTGTTGTGCGCCGATGGGATCACGTGGCGCCGACACGACGACTACCGGTGTTGTTCGTGGTGTGGTGTGGTGCCCCCCTCTGTCATCAAACACATTTGGCTCTTCGGCCATAGACATATTAGGCCGTAACAATCACAAAGGACTGCCGGCTCCTCCTCATCGAATCTCGGGGGTTGAATGGGAGGTTCAACTCTCTCGTAGCCCGAAATCACTAGAGAGATTTGAACCCTATGCATGTCCGGTGCCATCGGCATATTGTGAATCATCCGGTTTTGCGGTTGAAGGATTTTACCTTTGGCAATATCCTTCATCTCGCCGTCCACGACTTGAAGTAGAGTGCATGGAGTGTCCTCCTGCGAAAGACATATATGCATGTAGGGCATCAGAGAGATGCCAGTAATAAAAGTCAAGGAGATGAAGTCGTCGTTTGAGCTGCGGACCCTTATAGTTACCTTGAGGGCGTCGAGCTCGGCCAATGACGAGACCCCGCCGACGACGGCGGGCATGCAAGAGACGGAGTGCCCACTCCCTCCCGTGGCGTCGGCCGCCCTATCTGGCTACCAGCGGGTGCATTATTATGCCCCGGTTGCTCGATCGTGGCTGGAGGAGTCACCATCACGTCTGGCGCCGCCACAGCGGTGATGGCGGCCGGAGTCACCAATACGGCAGGTCCGTTAGTCACCGGCGCCACATTAGTGCCCAAGTGGCTGCCGACCATGCTGGG
Organism: Thinopyrum elongatum; assembly: GCA_011799875.1. Lineage (NCBI taxonomy): Eukaryota > Viridiplantae > Streptophyta > Magnoliopsida > Poales > Poaceae > Thinopyrum > Thinopyrum elongatum. Next base: position 430,765,021 of record CM022297.1, read on the forward strand.
AATCGGACACGGCCCTTGTCGACCACCCGCGTTCCAATTCGCTAGTGACTCCATCATGGTAGGAAGGAGGGAGGTCATCGTCTTTGCCACTTCGTCCTGGACAAGCTGTGGAATCAGGTTCACTCTCTCCTCCAGTCCACGAACATAAGCGGCGTCTGCTTCTTCGGTCCTTCTCGCCTTGCGCCCCCTCGAGCCCGACTCCTCCGGTTTTCCATAATATTCGGACCAATTTAAGTCCGCACCAAAGCCGACCACACGGCCGGCTGACGATGGCTTCGCCACCCGGTCAACCTTCTTGACCCTGTTCAACGCCCTGTTAAAAGGGGTGTCCCACGGGCCGACCGCCTTCACCGATGACCCCTGCGATGAGGAGACGCCCTGAGATGATGCCGCACTAGCAGCGATTCTCATTTCCTCTTGCTGCAGAAAGAATGTGAAACATTAAGAAATTGGACTTCATTAACTAGAATTCAATCGACAAGATCGCGTGGTAAATTACTTACCACGACAACCTCAAACTCCAGAACCTTAGGATCTTTGGTAACTAAAGCCGAGGTTGCTTTGTCCTCATGGTACCGGGCCCGCACAAAGTATTCGGTCTGCGGATGACCTTTTTATTTCTTGAAGGGGTTAGGTTTGCCCGCAACTATAAACTCGGCATCCTCCTTGTCCTATTTAGGCAATGAACTTCTGTAACCGCCGGCTCCGAGACGGTGGTTACCTATGGTCTGCGCCCGCATCTCCTTCCCCTTTGCACTCGCGGCCTTGGCTGCCTCGGACTCACACCTGGCCTTGAAAAGGTCGTAGGTAGGTTCGTCGATCAGCGGCTCTTTCTGCTTGAGCTCCTCCCAGCTTTGGTTCTTCACCAAAATTGCCTTCTTCACCCGGGTTTTCCAACTGGACAAGGCTTTGCTCATCCTCCTGAGGGCCCATTTGTTTACTCTATTCCCTTTGAGGTTTGTGTTATCGTACGGATCCGGGAACTTGTATCATGTGTGCAGCTTGTTGATAAGGAGCTGATAATAATGAATATTGCCACGGCTGTAAACTCTTGCCTGATGGTGCCGATCTTGGTCGGTTTCCGATTCCGCTTCCTCGACTGGCTACCATCTGTGTGTGAGCTGCCGGCATCATCCTCGCCGGTGTTCCTCTCCCCTTCTGTACCCTCCTCCTCCATGTCTTCCTCTGATGATTCCTCATCGGACTCTGACTCTATCTCCTCCTCATACTCCTCGTTGCCCCGAGGTACTGCTTCTTCTGCTTCTTCTGCGGGTTCGAACTCCTGGGATATTTCCCAATATTCCTTGCGTTTTTTGGGCTGCTAATCAGAAGGGCCGGCTTCTGTCGACATGTTCGCACTAGCTATAAACAACATAATTAATAAATGCAACTACTTAATTAATTAGCACAATATTGTCCCTACAAGTTAATTATTTTTGTTTCGGTTGAGAATCGGGCACCTTCTAGGTCAAGAAAAATAGCAAAGGTCATGCACTAATTCACGGAAAAATTGGGCATGACCTTTGCTAATTTTCTTAACATGGGAGTGCCCCATTCTCAACCGAAACAGAAATTAATCAACATTTCGGGAGAAAGGGGATAATAAGTTGTCCCTGCACGGAAAAAATGCCTATATAGGCACAACCAGCATATAGTACGAGGCATCATGTATTCCATAGCATATAAAGGAATCCATAGCATGAACTTGTACATGAATTAAAAGGTGCTAGTTTCATCATTAACAATTAAGCTCAAACAGAACATCATTAACACAAGATTATGATAAATCTCTATAATATTCCAGAGACAACTGAAAACTAAAAATTTCTACACTTGCACTGATCTATATGTTGATAATACTAAAAATATTGATAAGAAAAGCATCTTGTCAATGCACTAAAAAGCATCATTTTGTGGGTAGCTACAAAATAATAAGTGCAGATTATAGAAAACCAAAGAAAGGTTTAGTTTGAACATATTTAAACTAGAGGAAGATCACTAATGATCTTGTGATCATCTAAACAACTTAAATATACAGAATAACTACTGTTTAGCATATCAGTTTTGTCAACAACAGAATCTAGAGGAAGATCACTAATTGTCAAGGTTACTTGCTTTTTTCCTAATTTAGCATATCAGTTTTGTCAACAACAGAATCTAGCATCACAAGATAATCTACTGTTTCTTCATCCCCCCTGGTTCCTCTTTCCCCATTCCTCACCCCCATGTAAATGTTTTCACCACCCACCACCACCCTCCTGTAACCTTCTCTGTTACATGTTATAAAAGTTAGTAGGGAGCTCCCTACTGTCATTGAAAATTAAAAAAAAAAACAGTAGATATTCAACATATATATGGGGTAACAGTGGAACATGGAACCTAACTAGGAAAATAAAAAAGCAACATTGGAGGTGACACCAAAGGTGAAGATCAGTAAGCTCAAATTTATAATTTTATTTCACTCATGACATATCTGAATTTGCTATACTTTTCTGTAAATTTTTAATAGCATCTCAAAACTATGTGCTCTCAAAACTTTTCTGTAATTTGCTATATTTGTCTACCTATACTATCTGCAAACATATCATGTGAGCAAAATATTGTGTGGATTTGTTCTACAACAGAAGGAATTGGCAAAATTAGAGCAAAATATTCTCCAAACATGTTTTGGCTCAAGAATTACACTTGCTTGGTTATTATGGCACTCCTTCTCTAAAATCTATAGAACCAGAACATCCACATGTAAACCAAAGTATCACAGGGGCTCACTGGATAGCAAATACACATGAACCAGAGCACCATCAAATTCACTTCAATTGCATGACCAATTTCACTTCAAAAAAAATCCTAGGCATGACCAATTTTTCTAAAGACTTCATCACTATCTCTCTCTTTTGCCAAACCCTAGCAATTGCAGAACAACTAGGCATCAAATCCTAAACCCTAGGCATTAAATTCCCCAAAGGGATTGCACACAGAGGAGGAGATGAACAGGGAAGGGGGGCAGGGGATGTACCTGGACCTGGACGAGCGGGAGGGCGAGGAGTGGTGGCGGCGATGGCTTGAACGGCGGGGGTGGCGATGGCTCGAACGGCGGGGGCGGTGGCTCCGGTGGTGCGGAGAGGCGGTCGGGGAGGGGAGGCGTCAAGCGGGCGGCTCCTCCAGTGGGACGGAGAGGGGCGGCGTCGAGGGGGCGGCCGGCGGCGCGGAGAAAAGATGGCGGCCGGCGGGGGCGACTCCGGTGGCGGCTGCGCTAGAGAGAGAGATCGAGAGGAGAGAATCGGTGGGCACGGGTGGGAGGGGGTCTCGATGGAGAGGTCAAGGCTTAGGGGTGGCGCATTCTGCCGAAATGCGCCACCAAGTGGTTCGAGCACACTTAGTGGCGCATTTATAGGGAATGGGCCACCAAGTGGTTCCATTTTTTTCATGGATTAATCTGTGATAATTTTTTAATTAAAATGTAACCATTTCATTTTTTTAATTAAAGTGTAACCATTCAAAAAAATTAATTAAAGTGTAACCATTTCATTTTTAAAATTAAAGTGTAACCATTTCAACGAGCTGGGGACTAGCCGTAAATAAATCCTAACTACAAAACGAGGACATGAACAAGCACGATGGGAAGGAATCTCTTGAGGAGGCTGCGGGAGGACGAAGAGAAGCTGGAGCGGCGGCGGCGCAAGGGCGAGGGAGGCCACGACTTTATAGCAGGAGATGCGAGGGGAGGGTTCGCAAACCCTAGCGTCTCGTCGCTCCTCCTTTCCGTTTTCCTTCCCTTTCGTCTCGTCAAAGTCCCGAACCCCTTAATTAAAAAAAAGAAGACTCGAACCCAAACGCGACAGGCAGTAGTGATTCAAAAAAAAGGAAGTGTGGATCAAGGAGTAGTGATGATCCAAACATAAGAATGTGATCATAAATTACAAAGTGCAGATTAAATCCATTCATACATAAAGTGATCATAAATTACAAAATAGTTTCTTAAATTTGGAGCTAGCTAGCGTTTCCTCACGATCTTCTTCTTGCCCTTCTTTGTCGTGGTTGAAAAATTTAGGCCCGGGACGCCTTCACTTTTCCTCTTGAACGGGAGACCTTTCTTCGGTAGGGTTGTGGTGTATGTAGCCTGAGCGGTGCAGTCATCTTCCATCTTCGGGTCACCGTACTTATCAAAGTCTTGCTCGTTGGCGACTCCATCCATTCCGATGATGTTCCTTTTGCCTCTCCTCACGACAACACGGCTAGGCTTTGATGGGTCGGTAATGAAGAAGCATTGGTCCACTTTGCTAGCCAATACCCATGGCTCATTTTTGGTGGTGACGTTTGCGCCCGCAGACTTGGATTTAGCTTCGAGTATAACCATGGTGGTGAAATACCGGTCTTCTTTTACGATGCTCTTGGCCCATCTCACACGGAACATCGGCACCTTCTCTCCACAGTAGTCTAGCTCCCATATGTCCTCGATCCTTCCATAGAATCTTTCCTTGACGTCATCGATGTAGAATATCCCCGTTACCCCTGAGTTCTCGTAATCGCAATTCTTGTCCTTTTCCTTCGTGTAGAATGTGTAGCCGTTGATATCATACGCTTGATAGGTCATCAGGTTGCGCGCGGTGCCCTGTGACAAGGTGAATATGATCTTTTCCTCCTCAGAAGCGTTCATTCGCGGGGGATTAGCACGAAGCTCGTCCCTTAACCAACTCATGAAACTAGAGTTGTGCTCTTTGATTAGATCTTGGTTCGTCATCTGCAGGCCCCGGTCACTGTACTTCTTCCTGATTACATCCTTGTGCTTTATTATCCAAGGATCGACCAGTTCGATGTGTTGTAGCGCAACTAGGCTTGCTCTTTCAAAGTCGATGCCTCGACCGTTGAAGTTGACATGCATTGCGCGGCTTCCCTCGCGGTGACCACACCCATCGATCCTTCCAAAGTGCCTATTGACGGGCAGACCAACAGGGTTCTCGTTGTTTAGATAATTCGTGCAGAAAGAGATGCACTCTTCGGTTAGAAAGCCCTTTGCTATGCTTCCATCTGGATGAGACCTGTTACGAACGTATCTTTTGATGTGTCCATTCATCCTTTCGAACGGCATCATGCTGCGCAGGAACGCAGGCCCGAGTTGGATGATATCCTCCACGACATGGATCAGCAGATGCACCATAATGTCGAAGAACGCGGGCGGGAAATAGATCTCAAGCTCGCATAGTATCAACACGATCTCCTCCTGTAGCCTTTTGAGTTGCGTAGCGCAAATCGACTTCTGAGAGATGACGTCAAAAAAATTGCAAAGGCCAAACAGCATTTTACGGATGTGCTCGTCCATTATCCTTCTGATCGCAACCGGGAGAATCTGCGTCATCAGCATGGCACAGTCGTGAGATTTCATCCCGCTGCTTCGCCTCGTCTAGGTATCTGCTTATCTTCCCCGCGTAGCCGTTCGGAAATTTGACTCCTATGAGGCACTGGATAAACTGCTTGATCTCCTCCTGACCTAGAGTGAAGCACGCCGTGGGGCAGTGATTAATACCGGTCTTCTTCTTGATTACCTTTTTTCCCTTGCGATGAGAGTTTTGCGTTTCCATCTCCTCCTCCTCCTCCGGCTCATCATCATCACTAGGGGGGTGAAGTTCCCTCCTAATGCCCATAAATTTCAAGTCGTTCCTTGCTTTTGGCCTGTCTGACGAGGGGATACCCCCACGACTCCTCACCGTGAGGGTACCTGGTGCGTGCTGAGACTGGTGGCCCACTAGAAGCTTTGGAAGGCCCAAGATCAGCCCACCCGAAGCACCGGCGGCTGCACCGACATGGAGTCCAAACCGCCATGGAGTCCAAACCGCCATGGAGTCCAAGGCGTGACCGCCAAGACTAGCTAGATTAGGCAAATCCTCATGTAAACCTAGGCGGACTCCTCGAGACCTAGCCTAATATATAAAGGCGCCTAATATATAAAGGCTGGGAGAGGGGACGTGTAGGGCACTCAAAATCTCATTGCAATACTTCGGCCTAGAGCAATCTCGCCGAAGCCTCCACTGTAATCGCCTCCACCATATAATACATCGAGCAGGAAGTAGGGGTTTTACCTATCGAGGGCCCTGAACCTGGGTAATCCCTGTCTCCTGTTAACCGATGAGAATCGCCAACCTTGCACTCCTCTCTCTACGATCTAAACCCAGGGTTCCTAACCATGGGATTTGCCAAGGCTAATCCTCATCAATTGGCGCCGACCCTGGGGAAGACGCAGGTTGGAGTCATGATCTCGGCGGTTCCATCACCAGCAGCCAGCAACTCGGCGACTTCATCAGCACTCGACGCATCCATGGCTCGGCCGGAATCCGATCTGTTCGGGTCCCTCGGCTTCATCGCGCACCTCCCAATCTTGCTGTCGGTCTTCGCAGATCTACGCACAGGCGTCGATCTAACCTTCGGCGGCTACCAGATCTACGTCAACCAGTGGGGCACCCTCCATCTCACGGATCAAGCCCGATCGCCCGCAGCATCAACCACGACATCAACAACGAGGACGAAGCCAAGCTGCTCCACCCAGAAGGACCCGCCCGCACGGCGACTCCCCGAGTCATCCGCGCCTCCCGCCTCAGTCCGATCTTCCACGGCACCCGCAACAACCAAGATGAAGTAGTCGGCTGGGAAAGCTACAGTAGCAGCACAACTCGGCCAAGAAGTAGGGCACCGTTCCAGGTGTACATGACGAACTACGGTGAACCAGCCTCAGGCGACAGAGGCAAAACCGTCGACCCCGAAAACTACGGCGGAACCAGCGCAGTCGGCAGGAATAGCGAGCATGCCTATGACGTTCTACCAACAGTCACCCTCGGCGCCCCCGGATCTATACCGCAAAAGATCTTAAGGCTTGGAGGAAGCAAACCTGCAAGTGCTCCACCTAGAGGCAATACGGGAGGAAACAACCAGGCGAACGATCAACCCGAGTGCAGCAAACGCACCGCCAATCCAAGCTCAGCTGCAGCATCGAAGCGGACAAGCTCTAGAGAAAGAATCATCCTATCCAGAGAAGCAATGGAAAGAGTGCAAGATGCGGTAAACCATGGCAGACTCCTGCCACAGGACGCACCACGCGACGAGCTCATGGTATACAACAAACTATCAAGGGATATCGCGAAAGAAAATAGGAAGATACGACTTGAACTCGAAGAGCGACGACGAGTCGCAGATGAGTCGAGTGCCAGGCGCCAGGCACTCTCAGAGGATTCCTCAGACTACAAATCCCCTTACCAGCGCAAGTCCAGATTCAACAACATGCAGCGAAAAGATAAGGATACAATCACCCGCAACTTGGACGACACGTTCCGACTCGAGGACGACGACTCCGAAGACGATGAACAACTGACTCCAGCCGAAGCACTCGTCGCCGCAAAGACCTACCTCCACTGCGCACAAACCGAAGAAAAAGAAGAAGCACACCACAACACCACAAGAGAGCTTAAACTCATGAACGACGCACTCGCCGCGTCGGCGCCCAAAAAGGCACACGCAAGACGAAGGACCCGAGAGAAATCACCAAGAAGAGACAACCAAGACGGCTCGCCACACAACCAAAAGCGAGAGTGGCGACCACGGCAACCACGCGACGACACCCGAGCACTCCGCTCGGTAAAGGATCAGCTCGACAGGCCCTGCCAGTTCCATGGATACAAGGACGAGCATGGAGAATACAGATCAGGGCACACGTTGAGAAATTACAAACGTTTCAACGAGCTCTCAGAAGAGCACGGCCGGAAGGCACCACCCGCTCCCCAACCACTCGCGAACATCGCCCCTGGGCAGATCGCGCATGACGCACCACCGGCTCCTCCCATGCCCCCAAGGCAGGTCGCCGCCATCCAGCAAAGACGCGAAGCACCCGAGGAAGAAGATGCATACCCAATAGCACATGGACAAATCTGCATGATCCAGGAAGGACGACCATCAAACAGGCAGCAGAAGCAAGTCTCTCGACAAGTTTACCTGGCAGCCACTTCACACCCAGCAATATCAGAATTCCTCCGTGGATCAGAGACTGACATCACCTTCTCTCGAGAGGACCACTCACCAGCCATTCCTCGACCAGGGCACGCCGCACTAGTACTCGAAGCCCGAATAGGGAACTATGACATGTCGCGTGTGTTCATGGACGGAGGCAGCGGCATCAATATCATATTCACCAAAACCTTGGAAGAGATGTTCATCCCAACCTCCAAACTCAAGACCTCAAGCACCACCTTTCATGGAATCGTACCAGGCAAAGCAGTTTATCCCCTCGGCAAAATAAGAGGTCGTCTTTGGGAACGAAAGCAACTTCAGAAAGGAGACTCTGGACTTTGAGGTGGTCGACTGGAGATCGCAGTACCACGCAATACTCGGCCGACCAGCTTTTGCGCGATTCATGGACGTCCCTCACTATGCATACCTCAAGTTGAAGATGCCAGGACCAAGAGGAGTAATCACCATTAGCGGCAGCTTCATCAGGTCAGACCGCTGCGACAGGGAGTTCCACAAGATCTCAGAAGCTTTTGGGACACACCAGAACCATGAAGAAGCAGAACGGGCGTCAGCACAGAAACAACACCACGCCGAGCTCTGAAGAACCCGCAAGAATTACCAGGGCAGCAGCAGCAAAGTAGAAGCGAGCGCTTCACGCTCCTTCTACCCACTATCTTAGCAGCAATTTTAATTTCTAGGGCTATTAAGCCATCGATCCAAATAAGGCTACTCAGCCATTAGTGTAAGAACCTCAGGGAAACAGCAATAAAAAGAAGTAGTAAAATTTTGGCTACAAAGGACAACGCAATCAAGCCTACAAGACAGAGCACCCAAAGCTCACCTTCCATGACACTGGACAGTTTCGACAGCCAGGCCACCAAGTCCTCGAGCACGGCCTCCACTCGCTCTCGTTTCGAGCGCTGAACCGCAGCAATACCTTTCAGCCGGCTATTCTCAAGTTCAACGTCCTTTAAACGGACTCAAAGAGGTTCATACGCATCTTCGCGGGCGTCCTCCCTTAAAGATTTCCAAGCACGAGAAACGCTCGGAGCAGCCTACCGCACGAGAAATAGAAGAAGTCTAGGCACAGCAATCAAAAAGCCCCGGGGATGCAAATCAACGAAGCATTCTCAAGCAGGTTCCAAATAAAAAAGGAGTTAATTACAAAAGCACCCTACAAGGCACGACAGCTCAACGGTACAGCCAGGCCTACAACTACTAGGCATCCTCCTGAGCACGCGCATACTCCTCCCCAACCTTTTGCAAGCGGCGCGCTAACTCAGAAGCCCAAAGACTCTGCTCCTCAGTGCACCCTGGAATACTCGATACAACTGCCTCGTAATCAGCAGACACGCCATGGCCCATAAGAACCATGAACGCAGTCTCGAAACTACTCACCACATTGCCCCGAGCGAAGTTCTCCAGAAAGTTGCCCTCTTTGTCAAAGGCACCAACCAGGGGTCCAAGGCCTCGAGGCACATCTCGCTCCGGAAACACAACGTCGTGCACCAGCTCAATGACGGTCGAAGCATCGCCAGCCGCATTCGGTCATCACTTTCTCCTCTATGGTTTCACCTGGCTGGCCTTTCGGATCCTGGACCCAAACTCCGTTTCCGACCATGAAGGATCTCAAGTGAAAAAAGCGCCTCCACAGGCCAATGCTCGGCCGCACGCCGAGATAGCCCTCACACAGGGTGACAAAGGCAGAAAGCAACATCACGGCGTTGGCGCCGAGGTGATGTGGCTGTAGTCGGAAGAAATCTAGAAACTCGCGGAAGAAGTGGCTCACCGGGAGTCCGAATCCGCGCTCGAAGTGCGCGGTGAACACTACGCGCTCGCCGGCGCGCGGATCCGGCACAATTTCTGGCCTGGGAACGCGGTACTCGATGTTCCGCGGGATCTTGCGGGCGCGGCGGAGCTGGAGTATCTCCATCTCGTTGACGGTGGAACCCTTCCATGCACCACGCGTGGCGCAGGCGGGCAAGTATTGGCCTTCCATTGAGGCGTCAGAGGAGATACCGGGCGACGGCGGCGGCGGCGGTCGAGAGCCTCGAGCACCAATGGCGGCGGCAATGGTGGCGGTGAAAAGTGGTGGCGACGGCGGCGGTGAGAAGCAGAGGAGAGGAAGTGGTGGCAGCGACAGATGCGAGCAGTAGCAGCAGCTGCAGCAGCGGTGGCAAGATCCCTGTCGCAGCGGCAGCAAGAGCGCAAGAGGCGAGAGAGCAAGGAGGAAGAAGATGCAAGGGGCGGGGGCAAGCCCAATCCCCACCCCCTCGCCTATTTATTGGGCTTCAGGGCGGTGGTGGGATCGCTCGCTGTATCCGTGTGGCCCGTGTGGCCGCGTGTATTTCCAAGGCAACACCAACCGACGGCACAGAGGATCTGGCGGAGGGGATGGGGCGTGCGCACGTGGCCCGATGCCGCCGTTACGTCTAATCAATCGTGGCCCGTTACCCCGTGCTCCGCGGCGAATTCAAAGCGACGTGGGTCGGTCAACTTCCTAGTCAAAGCAACCGTTCGAATAGATCGGCTGAGCTGAAGAAGCAGTCGGCAAATCAGACAAGAGCAGTTGGTCGATTGAGGTGCAATCGGCTGGATGAGAAGTGTCCGAACTAAACTAGAGCAATCAATAGATTGAAGAAGCAATCGGCCAATCAAGAGCATTCGGTCGGGAGGAGAGCAAAGGATGAAGAAAAATCAGCTAAACTCAAGACAAGGGTGGAACCTGTGCAGGCCCCGCTATCGTTTTCTCTCTGCGGGACCTCCGCAGCTTCAGGGGCTACTGTCGTGGGAATGACCCCCGGGTAGGGTCACCCAGGCGAAATAACGTTTCAAGACAAAGATCACCGATCTGAAAACAGGCCGATCTGATCAAGGCCGACCAGAAGAAGGCCAAGCAGGTACAAGACCGATCTCTAGAAGGCCGAGCTGATTAGGTTGGTAGCCGATTGCTCTGGGAGAGAGCAATCGGCCTCACCTAAGTTCATTCGGCCCAAGCAGATACAAGACCGATCTCTAGAAGGCCGAGCTGATTAGGTCGGAAGCCGATTGCTCTGTGAGAGAGCAATCGGCCTCACCTAAGTTCATTCGGCCCAAGCAGGTACAAGATCTATCCGAGCTATCCCACGAGAGTTGACCTTGGGCCGGATGGGCGCACCCGGACCGAGGTCATCAATAGGTGATCCCGAGAGATCCGCGTGGCAGACAGAAGCAGAACTGTGCCGATCTGTCAGACGCATGATGTTCCCTCGACACATCAGCTGACAGGGCGGCGGAGGCGACAAGGCACTGAGGCAGCCGCAAGGCTAGACGTAGAGTTCTCCAGGTCTACAGTGAGCGGCACCCTCTATTACATTGTAATTGCCTGGACTCAATGGTCTACATAGAAAGGATCAAATCGTAGAGACTTGTTTTTTTCTTGTTAATTTAATACCCGTCTTCATTTTGAAATCCCTTTGATCACATCAAACAATTTCAGACTCGTGTTCCATTAGTGAATACACATATTCATCTAAGTCCACATATGAAGTTCTCGAAACAATGAAGTTCACTACATGTTGAAACATGATACATCATTATGTATGATATTCAACAATCATATAGTGTCATCATTAAGTTTGGATATATCTTGGCATTACAATATTTAATAAATGATCAAACTACTATCATCAATATTAAAATAAGAATAACTCATTCATAACCGTAATGTGACCATAAAAGATATAATTCATAAAAGGAGAACAACTGACTTGTTTCTCACTAATATGGATAATTGTCTTCGCAAGATGCAAGACACACTAATAAAGTTCACACTTACACGATTACGAAACTTATTCATATAACTAATCAAATGATAGATGTAGAGGGAGAGTGTTGTCGACCATCCACTATCTTGATTATGTCAGCACACATTGTCACCTCATCCCTTCCAAGCCACTCTTAAGCAGTAAGTTCAAGCATCGAATACTTAATCAACCGCAATTAGTGTTTTGTGGGGAAAGACATTTATAACCCGTATATCAAATATACTTTCTCCGTTGATGACTATTCCTGCAATGGTTCTGCCTTTAGAGTTCGCAACTTTAATCATTGACCTCATGAACGGTGAACGATTCTCCTTCATGACATAGTCTAGACGTGATCTTTGTAGCTGGGAGGGAGCGGACGCAACTGTGACGCCCCCGGTTCAATCGTACACTAATCATACACGCAAACGTGTACGATCAAACCCAGGGACTCACGGGAAGATATCACAACACAACTCTAAACACAAATAAACGGAGGTCCACAATATTACAGACCAGGGATCCGAAGATCCGAATACATAAGTCAGTCATACAAATAATATCTGGGTACAGACATAGTTAGACAAGTTTTGCCTTAAGAAGGCTAGCACAAACAGCGACACTAGATCGAAAGGCGTTGGCCTCCTGCCTGGGAGCCTCCGATCCTACTCCTGGTCAGATGGCTCGATCCAGTAGTACGTGCCCTCTGGACCCGCCTGGTAGTAGGCTCCGGTGGTGGCGTCTGGCTCCTGGACTCCATCGTCTGGTGTATCATCAAGGTGGGGTATATGGGGGAAAAGAGAAAATAAAGCAACCGTGAGTACTCATCCGAAGTACTCAACAAGCAAGGATCTATACTACATATGCAACATTATCAATGGAGAAAAGGCTGTATATGTGGACTGGGCTGCAGAAATGCCAGAATAGAGAGAAAGGCCTAGTCCTATCGAAGACTAGCATCTTCAAACATCTTCTCAAAGCCATCATCTTGCAGCAGTAGAAGAGAGTAGAATAGCATTTTATTTAGCAAACATGTTGAAGTACAGCTCAAAGATCCTTCCTCGACTCCCAGCGAGAAAGTAATCCCGAAGCTTCAATTAAGTAACAAGTATCAAGTTTAAGTAGTAGATCGGGATACACAAACTGAGCGTCCTTTACCGTAGGACCGGCTATCGATAGAAGATTCATCCCTGCAGGGGTGCACTACTGTTACCCAACACGCTCGATCAACTCTGGCCGGACATACTTGCTGGGTAATGCCCGTCCTCGGAAGATCAACACGAAGCAGCGCTCTACCTAGGCTCAGCAGAGAGGTCAGCACGCCGGACTAACCTATGCACCCAGGGGTCTCGGGCCATCGCCCTGGGCACCCTGCGCGTTGCGTGGCCGGCCGGGGTGCAGGCGCGACACTGAACTCGCCAGTGAAGTATCCAGCCCAATCCCGACGATCAGCCCGCACGGTGAATCGTGACGTCTGATAAGCTTTCGGCGAAACGTACATCGCAGAGGGCCCCATAACCATTATCCCGCGTGGTGGCAGTGCGTATAGGGCACGTCGACCCACTCAGATCACACACCCAAATCCAATAGGCTCAATTAGTATCAAGCGGAAACAATCAGAGTCTCTGATGCTCCGCCACAATGTCACACTCGAGTGCCCTTCCGGCACACCCGAAATCATAGATCCCCAGCGGGTACCCACCAGGGTGGACCCGCCTGTGAAAAAGGTCAAGTAACCGTGTGGTCATAATCATCAGGGTGAACGTAAGAGGTATCACCCTCGAGGTTCACACTGAGGGGTTGCACGACAGAGTCGTATCGGACATGGAGAAGGAGGAATCACCCTCGATGACCACGACCGTACAGCTATGCTGCAGAGTATTCATCAGGAGTGCGTTACGAGGTATCACCCTCGGCACTCGATAGATACTACGCAGAGTCGTACAACTAAGGGGGGTGTGAAGTGAGGCGTCTGTCTCTGATCGACGATCACGTTGATCGAGTCGTTGATGAACAAGCAGGGGCGACAAAGTAAGGTGGTGGGGTCACAGATGGGTCATACCAACCTATACTAAACAGTTTATCATAGGCAGGTAAGGTAGCAATGAACAGGTTACAACAGCAGGCTATGCATCAGAATAGGAGCATACATTAACAGTAGCGAAATCTAATGCAAGCAGGAGAATAGAATGGGCGATATCTGGAATGCTCAAGGGGGGGGCTTGCCTGGTTGCTCTGGCAAGAGAGGGAGGTCGTCAACGGGCTGCTCGTCGGTAGAGTAGTCGTAACCTGGTGCAGCGTCGTCGGTCTCGGCGTCTATCGAGAGAGAAGGAGGGGGAGAGAAACAATAAATTCACGGCAATAATGCAAACAATATGTATGACATGCCTAAATGATATGCCGGGGTGTTCTACTGCCTAACTAAATGATTTAGTTAATTTAGGAATTTATTTGGATTTATTTAATTAAAGTTGGGCACTATTCATTTATCGAAATCGGTCTAATTGTTCCACGTTCTTATAGTTGCGGGCATCCGACGGGAATACAGATGGCGTATCCGGGTTCGTATCGTCGTTCTGAGCAAGTTTCATGTATAAAATATTTTCATCGGAGTTACGGTTTAAAAGATATGATTTTCTAAAGTTTTTATTAATTTCTGAAATTTAATTAATTATTTAATTCAACATTATCCGAAACAGTGATTGATGACGTCAGCATGACATCATGCTGACGTCAGCAGCCACCTGACAGGGTGGGTCCCACCTGTCATAGGCTGCCAGGTTAATTAGGTTTAATTAATTTAATTACTGATTAATTAACACTAATTAGTTAATTAGATTAACCTAATCAGGATTAATTAACTAATTAATTAACTAATTAATTATTTAATTAATTATTTTATTTATTTTTATTTTTATTTTCTAAAAATCGTTTTTAGGGGGGTGGGCCCCATTTGTCAGCGGCACAGGGGGTTCGGGCCCCACTGGGCAGTGGCCCAGGGGGGGGGGGGTTCACAGGCGTGC
>CM022297.1:430780820-430815579 GCA_011799875.1 Thinopyrum elongatum
GATGTGCTCCGGATGTATCCCTGCACGAACAGCGGGCATCAACTGCGTCATAGCATCGTAAAGACGTGCTCGAGTGGCAACCAACTCGACGGCAAGAGCCCGAACAGTGCGATCCAGAGCCTGAGTGCACTGAATCAGAACGCGGTGGTCATATCGGCGAGGCTCGTACGGGGCACAGATAGCTGTGTAGTATCCGGTAGCATCTCCAGCAGGGGCATACGGAATGTATCGGAACTCAGAGTCATCCAAGATATCACTGAACTGTCCTCGAAGACGTGCGACAGCAGAGTAGGCGGCATCATGTACTGCCATCTCAATCGTCACGCCGATACCGTGGAAAAGGTGCAGCTCGGTGTCTGAGTCATTCTGCCGATCATAGATACGAACATCAGCATGGTACTGCTCCTGATTAAACTCGCGGTAATCCTCGTAAACCATGTACTCAGGGTACCAGCGGTAGCCAAGTCTGGCCACGAGAGCGATCAGGACAGCTGGAAAACCAGGGGCATCACGAGCCCAAGTGCGAAGCACAAGCTGTATCGTAGGACGCGGTGGAAACAAACGGTCCATCTGAAACAGAGGAAATTCAGATTTGTCAAATGACAACGAGAAGTTTAACACAACTCGGAGAGAAAGGTTAAACAAAACAATGGAAAGGAAAATGATTATCAGACTAATCAGATCAACGACAGGGAAATCGCACAGATATCCAGCTCTCCGGGTAGACGGGATTTACGAGATCCTAAGTGTCGGCGTTAGTAAAATTTTATTTAACCCGAATAGAAGAGATATTAGAGTCCCAGAGTATAGACGGGGAATAAAAGATCCTAATACCACCCAGTTGGCGACGTGGGCCCGTAAGCCACACAGCCAAGTTAGTAAATTAGTTTCTCGGTTTCTAGACTCAACTTCGGCCAAGGAATTTGGAGGGGGGCTTCCTACAGGCAGTCGGCTCTGATACCAACTTGTGACGCCCCCGGTTCAATCGTACACTAATCATACACGCAAACGTGTACGATCAAACCCAGGGACTCACGGGAAGATATCACAACACAACTCTAAACACAAATAAACGGAGGTCCACAATATTACAGACCAGGGATCCGAAGATCCGAATACATAAGTCAGTCATACAAATAATATCTGGGTACAGACATAGTTAGACAAGTTTTGCCTTAAGAAGGCTAGCACAAACAGCGACACTAGATCGAAAGGCGTTGGCCTCCTGCCTGGGAGCCTCCGATCCTACTCCTGGTCAGATGGCTTGATCCAGTAGTACGTGCCCTCTGGACCCGCCTGGTAGTAGGCTCCGGTGGTGGCGTCTGGCTCCTGGACTCCATCGTCTGGTGTATCATCAAGGTGGGGTATATGGGGGGAAAAAGAAAATAAAGCAACCGTGAGTACTCATCCGAAGTACTCAGCAAGCAAGGATCTATACTACATATGCAACATTATCAATGGAGAAAAGGCTGTATATGTGGACTGGGCTGCAGAAATGCCAGAATAGAGAGAAAGGCCTAGTCCTATCGAAGACTAGCATCTTCAAACATCTTCTCAAAGCCATCATCTTGCAGCAGTAGAAGAGAGTAGAATAGCATTTTATTTAGCAAACATGTTGAAGTACAGCTCAAAGATCCTTCCTCGACTCCCAGCGAGAAAGTAATCCCGAAGCTTCAATTAAGTAACAAGTAATCAGTTGTAAGAGTAAGAATAGGATACACAAATCTGCAGCGTTCCTTTACCGTAGGACCGCGCTATCGATAGAAAGATTCAGCCCAGACCCAGGGCGTTGCCCACTACTGCATTACACCAACACGCTCGCATCAACATCTGGCCGGCGACCCATACTTGCATGGCGATATGCCCGTCCTCGGAGATCAACACGAAAGCAGCGCTCTACCTAGGCCTCAGCGAGAGAGGTCAGACCGCCGCAGCTAACCTATGCACCCCCCCCCATGGAGGGTCGTCGGGCCAAGCCTGCGGACCACCTGCGCGTGTTGCGGGCCCGGGTTGTGCAGGCGCGACACTGACTCGGTCAATGAAGTATCCAGCACCAATCCGACGCATCAGCCCGCACGAGATGAAATCGATGACGTCTGATAAGCTTCGGCGAAAGCTAAAGCAGAGGGCCCCAACCCATATCGCGCCTGGTGGGGTGGCGAGTGCGTATAGGGCACGTCGACCACTCAGATCACACACCCAAATCCAATAGGACTCAATAGTATCAAGCGAGACAATCAGAGTCTCTGATGCTCCGCCACAATGCACACTCGAGTGCCCTTCCGGCACACCCGAAATCATAGATCCCCAGCGGTACCACCAGGGTGGACCCACTCCGCCTGGAAAAAGGTCAAGTAACCATGTGGTCATAATCATCAAGGGTGAACGTAAGAGCTATCACCTCGAGGTTCAAACTGAGGGGTGCACGACAGAGTCGTATCGGAATGGAGAGAGGAGGAATCACCCTCGATGACCACGAACCGTACACTATTGCTGCAGAGTATTCATCAGAGCTGACGTTACGAGGTATCACCCTCGGCACTCGATAGTTACTACGCAGAGTCGTCTACAACTAAAGGGGGTGTGAAGTGAGGCGTCGTCTCTGATCGACGATCACGTGTGATCGAGTCGTTGATGAACAAGCAGGGGCGACAAGTAAGGTGGTGGGGTCACAGATGGGTCATAACCAACCTATACTAAACAGTTTATCATAGGCAGCGGTAAGATAGCAATGAACAGGTTACAACAGCAGGCTATGCATCAGAATAGGAGCATACATATAAAAGTAGCGAAATATCAATGCAAGCAGGAGAATAGAATGGGCGATATCTGGAATGCTCAAGGGGGGGGCTTGCCTGGTGCTCTGGCAAGAGAGGGAGGTCGTCAACGGGCCTGCTCGTCGGGTAGAGGAGTAAGTCGAACCTGGTGCAGCGTCGTCCCGGTCTCGGCGTCTATCGAGAGAGAAAGGAGGGGAGAGAGAAACAATAAATTCACGGCAATAATGCAAACAATATGTATAACATGCCTAAATGATATGCCGGGTGTTCTACTGCCTAACTAAACGATTTAGTTAATTTAGGATTTATTTGGATTTATTTAATTAAAGTTGGGCACTATTCATTACTGAAACGGTCAATAAGTTCAATGTTCTTATACTGCGGCGTTCTGACGGGAATACGGAAGGCGTATCCAGGGTTCGTATCGTCGTTCTGAGCAAGTTTCATGTACAAGTATTTTCATCGGAGTTACGGTTTATTTAATAGATTTCTAAAGTTTTATTAATTTGAATTAATTAATTATTTAATTCAACATTATCCGAAACAGTGATTGATGAACGTCAGCATGACATCCATGCTGACGTCAGCAGCACACCTGACAGGGTGGGATCCCACCTGTCATAGTCTGTTAGGTTAATTAGGTTAATTAATTTTAATACATGATTAATTAACACTAATTAGTTAATTAGATTACCTAATCAGGATTAATTAACTAATTAATTAACTAATTAATTATTTAATTAATATTTATTTATTCTTATTTTTATTTTCTATTCTTTAAATCGTTTTTAGGGGGTGGGCACACCATTGTCAGCGCCACAGGGGGGGGCAGGGACACACGGGCTGGACGCCATAGGATGCAAATAAGGGCACGAGGGACGAGGGCGTGCGAGAAAGACAAGCGAGGTGAGATAGTCAATAGGGTGAGAGAGGGACAGATGGCAAAGAGGGAAGGAGAAGGAGAGGAGAGCAATAGGAATAACAGGTAGGTCGCAACCAGTAGAGAAGAAGGCGAAGAGACAGGATGAGAAGAGATCATACAGAAGAAAACCAATGTCAATAATGAAACGGAGAAAGCAACAATACAAGAGAGGCGAGAGGGGCCTGCTGGGGGAACAGAAGAGAGACTGGCCGTGCACGAGGTGCGCGCAGCGGAGAGCGAGGCACAGAGGAAGAGGACGAGAGGGTAGGGGCCAGCGGAAGGAATGGACACGAAGCTGGGAAACGACGAGAGCGGCGGCGCCGGCGAAGCAATTGAGTGAGCCATGGCGCGAAAGACGCGCCGTGCTAGCGGCGACGAGGGACCCCGTAGAGAAAAAGGGGCGGGGGCCACACAAGGGTTGCGTACGAGGCCGGGGGGCATGCGAGGCGCGCGGGGACCTACTTGGGCGAGGAGACCAGATGGTACGACAGGCAGGTTGACGGGGACGCAGGTGGCAGCCGAGCGCGGGAGCGCTGCAGGCTCTGCGGCGGCGGCGTCCACGCGACGATCGCGCGAGCCGCTGTCGCCACGCGACGCGGGCGTTCCGCGATCCGATCCCGATCTGGATGCAGGGGACGCCGGTGGGGGCTGAGAGGGGGAGAGCGGCGACGGGCCGGCGCGGGCAAAGTCGGCAGAACGCGCGTTAGGACGACGGGCCTTGGCGCGCATCCGGATCTGGAGATCCCGATCCAGACGAGGGGGCGGGAGGAGAGAGCGAGGGAAGTAGAGGAGGTCCGGAGTGGTCAGGCGGGGGTAGGGTCGGCGACGGGCCGTGCAGGGGGGAGGACCCATATAGGCCAGGGGGGGGGCACAAGTGACGGCGGCCTGGCCTGAGACTTCGCGCCAGTTGCGCGGAGGACGGTGGGGGGGAGGGGGGGGGGTCCTTCTTCTTCTTTTCTGTTTCATTTTTCTTTTATCTTTTTCTTTATTCTCCTTTCTCAGTTTAGTAAATAGTCAGGCCTCAAAATGGTTTTTGTAAAACATGAGACCTAGTTCATAAATACCAGTGCATTATTTCCTAACACCTAAAATTAGTTTGGACAAAACATAATTCCATATCTATTTCAGATTTAATAAATGGTTATTAAATATTATCTTTATCCACTGTTTGAGGTTGTTCGAGTCACTTATCCAATTCCAATGATGTTGGTTTCAATTTTAGAATAGCCTCTGGAATATTTGCTATATATCTGACATTTTAGCTCCTATGTTGGACAACTTTCATATTCCACTTTCATTTAAATTTTGAATTTGACTTAGGAGTTGAAATGCAATGTGATGCTAATGATGATTATGCACTGTTGATCATGCTAACATGTCATTATCAAAAGTGATTACTGTTGCTAATCACCGGGGGTGTTACAACTACAGAATGCCAGAATAGGGGGGAAGGCCTAGCCTATCGAAGACTAGCATCTTCAAGCAGCTCCAAGCATCTTGCAGCATTCAGAAGAGTAAAGAATAGGAATTTATTATTTAACAAGCATGTTGTAACATTAATGCCCAGAGATCCTTCCTCGACTCCCTGCGAGGAAGCAATCCCGAGGCCACATATCCATCACATATCTCAAGTATTCATTTCTAGTTGTAATAGATCAGGATACAAGTCTGAACGTCCATTACCATGGACACGGTATTCGAATAGATAACTTCCCTGCAGTGGTGCACCACATTACCCAACACGCTTGATTACTCTGGCCGGACACACTTTACTGGGTCAATGCACGGCCTCGGAAGATCAACACGTCGCAACCCTACCTAGGCTCAGCAGATAGGTCCCCGCCGGTCTACATCCTAAGCACTCCGGGGTCTTGGGCCCATCGCCCGTTGCACTCCGGGTCGTTGCGAGCAGGGCAGACCAGGCTCCACCACTACATGGATGGTGTCGGCCCAGCCGTGCCGCAATGCTGAACTGGACATCTGACAAAGCTTTGGCTGATACTACGACGCCGAGTGCCCATAACTGTTCCCGCGTGGTGGTTAGTGCGTATAGGCCAGTGGCCAACTCAGAACAAATACCCAAACATGTTAGTGCATTATTAAATGAAGTGACAGCTATTGGGACAAGTCCGGAGCTACCACCCCCTCCTGGGTGATACCGCTAAACAGCCAGCCGCCACCGTAACATCTTGCGGGTGCTCTCCGGGCCCGCCCGACTTTCACATCAACTCGCGGGTACCCCTCAGGGCCGACCTGACTTCAACAATGGTCTCAAGTAAAGTCCAGGTAACTGTGTGTCCAAAACAACAAGGGGAACCCGAGGAATCACCCTCGATGGAATCCACTTGATGTAATTGTCAAGGTGAACGTATGAGGAATCACCCTCGAGGTTCACACTTGAGGTGTTGCACGACAGAGTCGTATCGGGAGTGGTGAAGGAGGAATCACCCTCGATGACCACGACCGAATAGCTACACTACAGAGTTATCATCAGGAGTACGTTACGAGGTATCACCCTCGGCACTTGATAGTAGCTCTGCAGAATCGAGCAACAAAAGGGGCGTGATGTGATGTGAGATGTCGGGCTCTGGTCGTCGATCACGTTGATCGAGTCATCGATGATGAAGCAGGGGCAACAAGGACAAGGTGGGGGTCACTGATGGATCACTAACCAACCTATACTAAGTAGTTTAGGATAAGTAGGTAAGGTACAATGAGCAGGTTACAAAAGCAGGCTATGTATCAGAATAGGAGCAAACAATAAAAGTAGCAAAATCTAATGCAAGCATGAGAGAGAATGGAATGGGCGATATCGAAGTGATCAGGGGGGGGGGCTTGCCTGGAAGCTCCGCTGAAAGGGAAGAAGGGTCGTCGGTGACGTAGTCGATCACAGTGGCATCAGCAGCGGTCTCGGGGTCTACCGGAGAAGAAGAAGAGGGGGAAGAAACAGTAAATACAAGCAAATAGATGCATGACATGACAACAGGCATGGCTAGAGATGTTCTAACGCAGTGTTACACGATACCGGCGAAGGGGGAAACATCCGGGAAAGTTTTTCAGAAGTTTGCATTTTTTGGACAGATGAAACAGAGGGGGACTATTGCATGTTCGCTATGCTAGGGGCATGTGACAAATGAACGGACCGCGTATTCGGATTCGTCCGTCGTTCTGAGCAAATTTCATGTATAAAACTTTTTCATCTGAGTTACAGATTATTTTCTACGAATTTCTAAAGTTTTATTATTTTCTATGAATTTCTAAAGTTTTATTATTTTCTACGAATTTCTAAAGTTTTAGTAATATCCTGAAAACTCCTGAAATTCTGCTAAGTCTGGGAATTCATCAGTTTTTAAACATTACTTAGCTGTTTTCAAAAGGCTATAACTATTGTTCTGTACATCCTATGATTTTGTGCCTTATGTCAATTTTGAGTACTCTCTGTGATCTACAAGATAGTAGCACTTTAATCTCTGTTAGAGTCCATTAGCTTGTCAAAACTTTGTTTGAAAAGTGCCACTTGATATTAATACCAGTAACTGTTATAATTTACAAATTTTGTTGGATGATTGCCATTGATCTATAGTTCTAATGGAGACACTTACTATAAGTGTTTTGCACTACAACAAGAGTACTATCATGCTATGCCCTTAGATGGCATGACAGATCCCTATAGTTTGTTCAACAAAAGCCCTAAAGTAGCTAAGACAATAAAGGCGTTTTCTTTTTGTTTTTGGTTAACAGAACATATCACTTTGCGATTTTCATAGGATTTAACCCATGCATCAAATGGATTTGGTCCAATGGACACATTTGAGCCTTGTCAAGGGTTCTACCCGCGCATATTATTTTTACTCCTGTTAACAGTTGTTTAACCGCTGATTAGGGGCTGTCTAGGGGGTTAGTCAACGTAGAAATTGAAAAGCTAACTAGTAGTAGCTACAGTAGCTAGTAGCAGTAGTAGATTCAGCAGAGCAGCAGCGGCATGCATACGAGCTGGGCGCAGGGCGCGGCGTTGCACGGCATGCGTGTGGGCGCGCGGAACGAGGCCGGGGCAGCCGGCGTGAGGCTGGGCCGATGAGCGATGCGGGGCGAGGGGGGCGAGGCCCGGCGAGCTGTGGCCGGCGCAGGCGGGCAGCAGTGGTCACAGCCAGCGCGGCGGGGCATGGCCGGGCGCGACCACCGCGTGGGTCAGTGCGCGCGTGCGTGGGTGCAGGGGCTCGCGGCCAGCGGCGAGCGGCCGCGGCCAGGGGCGCTGGGGCAAGCGTGCTCGGGCGGAGTGAGCTGCGGGAGGCATCGGCGGCAGAGGCAGTAGCGGCTAGCAGGCAGCAGCTGCACGTAGCCGGATGCGAGCGCGCATGGCCGAGGTAGCAGACGCAGCGGCAGGGGGCAACGACCTGAGCGGGGGTAGCGGTTCGCGCGGGCAGCAGCACGCGGTGCGCGCGGTGCACAAGATCGCGGCCAGGGGGCGACAACGGGCGCGGTGAGCAGAGCTCTCCCGTGCGGCGGCGGCTATGGCGAAGGAGAAAGGAAGAGGAAGGAGGACGGGCTCACCGAGAGCCGTAGGGAGGTGGCAGGGGGCTCGAGGGGGGGTCGGGGTGGCCGGAGATGACGACGAGGGCGGCGGCGGCCGAGGAGGGAGACGGGTCGGGGAGGCGTCGTGGGGGTAAACTGGCTCGCGCGACTCGGCGGATCGGACGAGCAGGTCGGGGTGGAGACTGGGGTCTCGCCGGCGAGGTGAGGGCCGGCCGGTGGCCGCGGGGAAGCGAGGTCGTCGGCGACGGGCGCGCTGGCCTTTCCTCTAGATCGGCAGAGGGGGAGAGGTGGATCTGGGCGAGAGGGGCGAAGTGAGTGGGGGTGAGTGGGGAGGTGGGAAGACCGAGGAGGCGCGGGGGCGCCTTATCCCCTCCCGGCGTCGACGCCGGCGAGGTGGTCGGGCAGAGCCCGCCCCTGTAGCGACCGTGCCAGGGGAACAGGGGGAGAAGCCGACCGGTGGGGGGGGGGGCTTTAGGTGGGCCGGCTGGGTTGGGCTAGGCCCGAGGGTGTTCTCTCTTTTCTATTTTATTTTCCCATTGCATTTTCTTTTTTTTTCTTTTTTTATAGTTTTAGTTTTTATTTCAATTTCAAATTACTTTAGTCTTACAAAATATAAAACTAGCACCTAATTTATTATTATAAATTATGCTACTGCCACATTTAGCTTGAGGTTTAAATAAAATAGTTTAGTATTTTTATAAATTAAAAAGCATTTAATTATTTGTTATAGCCACTGTTTTAGTTATTATAGGGCATTAAACCACTCCGTAAAAATGTTGGTTCACCACCAATATTAACAAATGATTATTTGCCACAATTTGAACATTTTAGTTTGCATGTTTGAGAAATTTGAATTTTGGTCTTTAATTTGAATTTGAATTTGAACCGGATGGAATCAATAGGGGATTTAGCAATAGTGAAAATGATGACATGGTACCATTAACATGGGATTACTGTAACTTAATTATCCGGGCCTTACAAGTGGGGTGGCGGCCATGACGGCCACCTCCCGCCTTCGGGCCGCGGCGGCGGAGCGGGCGATGACCCTGACTTTCGACGGTGGTGTAGCGGCCACGGCGGCAGACGGTGGGGTGGCGGCAACAGCGGCCGGCAACAGCTGCCGACGGGCAGCGGCGGCGGAGCGTGTGGTGGGTGTTCCGTGCACACCCAACAGGGACGCCACGCGCACTACACTACGCCGGGGACTGCTCCGCCGCCGCGGTGTAGCCTCCCAACTGGAGCTGTCCTCTGATGACGGCGGAGTGGCTGAGCGACGACGACGGACCAGTGCCATTGGCGATTGTGGGAGAAGTAGACGAGATAAGCTACAGGGAGGGAGGGGAAAATGCGACGCAGGACTCGCCGACCGTGAGGGTTTATATAGCAGGCCAGTAAGCATTGGGATTTTGGAGGATTTAACCGAGTCGGGCGGGAAGCTTGCGCGGGAACCTACGCGGTTGCGCGGGAACGGGCTCACCGATGATTCATTGGCGCCACTTCGAGCCACCGTTTGACCAAAAGAACGCCCCCGCGCGCTGCTCAAGCTTGCGCTCGAAGCCGACTGCGGCAGCGGGGTGACAAGACGTGCGAGAGAAGGACAAAAGGACACGTACACATACGATTAATAAAAAAACATTTGCGATTTAATTACCTACTACCCCCGTCCTGGTTTATAAGTCGTCTTTGTATTTTTGTGCCAAATTTTGACTAGAGATTTAACTAATAAAATACGAATGCATGTCGCCAAAGATTATATCGTTGGATTCGTATTTGAACATAGTTTCCAATTATATAATTTTTATAACATGCATTAACATTTTGTTAGTTAAATTTAAGGACAAAATATGACACAGAATATAAAGGAGACTAATAGACCAAGACGGAGGTAGTAGCACACGGCCGCTCTCTACGCAGCGTCGCAACTGCCGGCCGGCTTGTAGACGACCATTCCGTGCGTGTTCAACTGCTCTATGCGTGTGGTTGCTCGCGGTTGAGGTGGCCGCGGCACTCTGCTCGCGTCCCTCCGCATGCGCTCTGCTCTCGTGTCCCTCCGGGCGCTCTGCCCTTGTCCCTCCACGCGCATTGCCGGTGTTTGGGGCCGACGCACGACCACGTACGTGTGTGCTACCATTATGCATGCGGTTGCGCCGGGCGCGATGCCACGATGCAGTTACCCGCTGCAAAAACTGCCATGCGGACGCGCCGAGAATCCAGGCCGCCCGGCCCCCATTTATTCCTGTGGCCATTTACCTTCATCTCTCGCGCCACATGACACAATAAACACACCCACGACGACACATACAGAGAGGACATCCAGCGGTTCCAATGGCGCTCCCCGTGGCTCCAATGGCGCTCCCAGCGGCCGACGATGACAACGGGGGCAGTTCACCACGCATCACGTAGTGTACACCCACGTGAGGGGGAAGAACCTCTCGGTGGTGTACACGAACGAGCCGGTCTCGGTGGAGAGCTCCATCCAAACTATGGAGAAGTTGCTTGCTGAGGACAAGTACCAAGTGGTCGGCTTCGACCTCGAGTTCACCAGCGGTCATACCGGGCACGATCGGAAGTTTGCCGTCGCCCAGTTGTGCGTGCGACATGACGTCCTCGTCTATCACTACCACCTGGCCACAAGGCCTTGCAAGCGTTTCTCCAGGTTTATCAACAGCTCCGACTATAGTTTCGCTACGGTGGACACAACCAACTATCTAAAAGCGCTCAAGGTTTCGGGCTTGAAATGCCAAAATCTTGTCAACATCCGTGACCACTACAAGGTCTGGGGCAGCGACAACAACAAACAGAACTCCCTGGTTGACCTTGCCTTGGCCATCATCGACCCCTACTACATGAAGATAAAGGATGAGAGCAAGAAGGACAGGAACGCCTGGCACAGTGCCTGGCATCAGAGACTAGATGAAGAACACGTCAAGTACGCGGCCAAGAACGCGTACACAAGCTACGAGATGTACATGCGGATCATTGACATGAGGAAGTGTCTTCGTCCTGCCCCAGACGAGGGATCGAGCCACAGAGCAGTGGCGAGAGCGTCACAAGAAGTAGATGACTAGACGATCATTTCTCCTAGTTTAGAATGCATGCAACTGTTTATTGAGGTGTATGCGAATGATCTGTACAGTCACTTATATATATTATATATATATATATATATATATATATATATATATATATTATATATATATATTATATATATATATATATATATATATATATATTAGCAGCAATCGTCTATTTTATTATTGGCCTTCGCACACATTTCTGATTACGGACCTGTTTGCCGTGTATCACACACATCTTGTTCAGTTGAATTGTTTCTATTATGTTGCCTGATCACACACAGTTCATCCTAGTGAACTGTATGCCCTCCATCGCACACACCCTTATCTGGCTGCCCGTTTCTGTTATTCTGCCTCATTGCAAACAGTATGCCACGCATCGCACACACAACTCTAATCTGAATCATGTTTGATGTCTCCGCCATCGCAAACGTTTTGTATCCTTTTTGACGGTTTTATTACATTTGTGATTAATACATCGCACATAGTTCCGTTGAAGGGTCTCTGATTGGACTATTGCGTTTGGACCAACCTGCAGTAGTGTCCCCTCTTTCGTCTTCGACACCATCGGTATACCTCACTTGGAGCTATATTTTTATTCTTCACATAATATGTGTTTTGCTTTGAGCGTCTTTTTGTTTTGTTTGTTGTTTGCTACAATTCTTAGATCTGATTTGTTTATTTGGAGAGTTTTTACATAGCTACCTATTTACTTAACTACTCTTTATTCTTCACTTATATCTTTTGGAGTAGTTCGTCATTTACTCTTGTACTTCACTTATATCTTTAGAGTAAGAAGTTGTTGATTGAATTGAATGTCATAAATCTAAAATATACATGTTCCATATGCTTAGTAGTAGTTTTGCATTGGGTCTAAAGAGTAAAATCTATTGAAATTTGACAATCACAATATTGGTCATACAAGCAATTCATAAAAGATTAGTATATGAAAGAGAAATTTCACTTACAAATATATTATCTTGAACATCTTTTATGATTGTGAATACCCATTACTTATTTTAAAACTTGATCAAATAAGTTGAAGTTGGACAAGGAAGACAACATAATGAGCTATGTTTATGTATATTTGCATAGAAGTTATTATGGATCCTCCAACATGTGATGCTTATTTTATAATCTTTGCTAGCCAAAAAATTTCTGTACTAAGGGGAATACTGCTTGTTCATCCAAAACCCTTGAGCCAAGTTTCTTCCATGACTGTCCACCATACCTACCTATATATGGTATTTCACTATCATTCCAAGTAAATTTGCAGTGCCATCTCTAAATCCTCAAATGAACATCTGTTTTGTGTGCATGTACCGCTCATGGAGCGATGGGGTAGTCAATATCTTCCATACTAAGTGTGTTTTACTCATCGATGAGAGTTTATTCACTTGTTAAATTTGAGGGAGGCTAGTAACAAGGATGCCCATTCCTGAATTATTTATAAAAATTTGCTCCCCTTGGAAAGTTTAAAGTTCACAGGCACTCGTGAATTCGGTTAGCCATTGTTTGTGTTAGTATGGTGGAGGGGGAGTAAAACTTTTTGCATGGGAACCACCATTAATGCGTTTAGCATGGAAGATAATGGAAACATTGTCGTTAAACCGTTGACAGGAAAAGTACACCTCTCAAATGAAACTATCTCTGTCTTAAGCAATGAGCTTTGGCACGTTAGCAAATCCCTGCTTCCCTCTATGAAGGGCTTATCTTTTATTACTTAAATTTCACTTTTATGCAAGAGTCAAAATATTTTCTCCTATTCCAACCTCGATTATTCTCCACTTGGCAAGCATCGTGTGGTAGGGGAAGATCCATGCACATATATCCAGTTGAATGTATATGATCATGAGTTATTATTGTTGACAATTATTTCGATGATAAGTAAGTTGGGAGGCGAAACATTAAGCCCCTATCTTCCTTTGTGTTCGATGGATGCTGTTTGTTATAAAAATATGCTTTGAGTACCAGCAATCATAGAAGACTATATGATAGTTGAGTATGTGAAGCTTTTACATATACTTTGTTGAAAATAAGATGAATTGTAACTGTTTGGTGACTAAGAACATAAGTTGTTAAGTTTCAAAGAGTGCGTTGTTTAAACCATAACATGTGAATTGATTGCTATCTTATCATGATGAGTTTATGAGAAAGAGTTGTTGTTTATGATGCTAAAAAAGTGATAGAAATTATAATTAATCAAACTTATGCACTATACTAGCATTCACACTTAATAAATTATTTATTTTATCATTTGCCTACTCGAGGATGAGCTGAAATTAAGCTTGGGGATCCTGATACATATCCAACGTATCTATAATTTATAAAGTATTCATGTCATGTTTACAACAATTTTACATGGTTAGGTGCACTTTTATATTATTTTTATGGACTAACATATTAATCTAGTGCCCAGTGCCAATTCCTGTTTTTTTGCCTATTTCTTTGTTTCATAGAAAAACCATACCAAATGAAATCCAAACACGAGTTTTTTTACTGTGACTTTTTATGGAAGGAAAGGATCCCAGGAAGCTTCGGGGGAGAGCCGGAAGGTGTCCAGGGGAGCCACAAGCTCAAGGGGCGTGCCCCCTAGGGGGCACGCCATCTGAGCTTGTGGGTCCCTCGGGACACCCCCTGACGTGAATCCAACACCGAACAAATCCTATAAGTCCAAAAACCCCTAAAAGTTGACCTAGATGAGTTTTTCCGCCGCCGCAAGCCTGTGTTCTGAAGCGATCCCATCCGGAGCCATGTTTCGGTACCTTGCCGGAGGGGGAAAGCCATCACCGAAGGCCATCTTCCTCATCCCCGCTGCCTCCATGATGAGGAGGGAGTGGTCACCCTCGGGGCTAAGGGTTTGTACTAGTAGCTATGTGTTTGATCTCTCTCTCTCTCTCTCTCTCTCTCTCTATATATATATATATATATATATATATATATATATAGCTCTCTCTCTCGTGATCCTCATAGGACATGATCTTGATGTACCATAAGCTTTGTTAACATAGTTGGGTCATATGTTGATCTTCACCTCTATCTCTTTTGTGGTGAATTGAATCTTGCTCTTTGAGGTTTCTTTGTTATCGGATTGAATACTTTGGATTTGAGATCACTTGATGCATGTCTTACTCGCGAATACTCGTGTTGACATTTGGGTATCTAGGTGACTTTAGAGTTGATTGATGCGTATCATATGGTGTTGTCAGAGTACGATCTATAGAACTATTCGTGACACTTCGGGGTGGTTCATTAGATTGAGTGGAAACACAACTTTGAGTTTACTACCTACACGATTTCGTCCTACTTTCTTCGATAGGAAAGAAACTTTGGAGCAATTCTTGACTGAACTTTGAGGGATTCTTGTATGGTTCAATTTATGCTAGTACTGTCGAGAGATTGCACTATTGAAAGTATGAACCCTAGGCCTTGTTTCCAAGCATTGTAATACCCTTTCTGCTCACTTTTATTACTTGCTACCTTACTATTTTTATTATTTCAGATTACAAAAACCCATATCTACTATCCATACTGCACTGTATCTCCATCTCTTCGCCGAATTAGTGCACTTATATAATTTATCATTGTATTGGGTGTGTTGAAGGCATAAGAAATTTCTTGTATTTGATTGCATGGTTGTTTGAGAGAGACCATCTTCATCTCACACCCACGGATTGATAAATCTTAGGTCATCCACTTGAGAAAAATTTACTGCTGTCTTACAAAACTCTGCGCTTGGAGGCCCAACATAATCTACAAAAATAAAGTTGCGTAGTAGACATCAACCGGAAGGATACAAGCCAGTGAATGCCAACATCCGTTGCCAAGCAAACTCGAACGCCGCCACTCTCGTGGCCATCAATGTCGATCCGTCCAATGACACATCAGCGCTCGGAGAGCCCAACTCGGATTGATGCCACCAATAAGCAACAGGCAAGAAGAGCACCACACGAAGGTAGCTAACATAGACCAAGTCGTCCCCCGTACCTACTCGATGTCGGACGTCATCCACCACCATGTTCAAGATCCACACCGTCTGCCGAAGCACGCTAGTGACCCTGCACCACCGTAAAATCCACCAAGAGAGAGCCTGAGGGGCCTCCACTAACTCCCGGCGCCACACCCCACCTCTGCCCCAAATCCGCCCAGATTTGTCCAAAACCGGCTAAAACGCCGCCGCTCCATCTCCAACAGCCGCTAGCCACCGGGGCACAGGCGACAGCGAGCAGCACCCAGGCTGCTAGCATCCATGCCCGAGCCCCCCAGCCACCAAGGCCACCCACGCCGCCCCGCTCACGTCAAATCTAGAGGGGATCGACGCCTCGTCGAACATGTCGTCCGCCTTGTCCGCGCCACCGAGCAGCTCTCCATGCTGCCTCCACCAGCCGCCATCGTCGCTGAAGCCGTTGCCGGCGCCACACCTTGCAAAGCACCACACATCCACCCGAGTGCGCTACCCCGCGCTACTCGGTTCCAAGGAAAGGGAGAACATGGCCCCGCCGCCGCTTGCACCGACCGGGCTTTGCTCGACGGCAATGAGGGGGAGTGAAGGCAAGGATGGAGAAGGTGGGGACTCAAGAGGGTCCCCTGGGAGCGGGCCGGGCGAGGTGTTTTTCTTTTTCCATGTGTCCCCTGGCAGCCAGGGTGCTTCATACTTATGGTAAACTTTTTATAATAAATCCGGGTCTTTCTTTGAAAAAAGAAAAAGAAATCAAAATAATTTGGTGGCTCAAGCCGATCTGCTCATGAACAACTCACCACCTCTCGGTCCCTAAAAAATTGACGAAAAAGAGGCTCACGATCTCTCGGCCGCCACATTTTCGAATTGCCGCTCGGCAAGCCCCAATTTTCGAAATTCCAAGCCCCAAACACAAACCCCGCTCCTCACCCCGCATCTACGCACCACCACCGGATCCCCTCCTCGCGCTGCCGCGCCCACAGCGCCCCAGCCGATGGCGACCACCTCCGTCGGCGGCGAGTGGGAGATCGAATACGACGAAGGCTTCGTCTTCAAGCGCCCCCGCGTCCTCTACCCGGATGGCGCCGAAGATACCGGCACGGCGGCGCCCTCTACACCGGCCCCGGACCTCGAGTCCGCCCGCCTCCAGCGCCGCCGCCGCGCGCTCCTCCACCTCCGCGCCAAGTACCAGCCGGAGCTCTCCCGCTGGGAGTCCCTCCCCTCCGACATCCTTGCTCCGCCCCCCGCCCCCACCGCAGCCACTTCTGGAGCTTCGTCCGCTTCCCCTCTTCCCCTCACCCCCTCGACCGCCACAATCTCCTCGGACCACACTATCCTCGATGACTATCTCGCGGAGGTAAGATCCTAAACCACCTGCTTCGCTCCATCGGCTCACCTAGTCCTCTCCCCGCTGCCTAGCTGCTAATGCGTTCTTTTGGGGGTGGTTGTGCAGGTGGTGGCGCAGGAGGAAATGCTCAAAAAAGCATCGCAGATGTGTGACGAAATTGCCGAGTTTTGCAATGAGTACGAGGCAGCCGTCGTGGATGCCGTTGCCGCGCTGCCGGTATGGGGGGATCCACGGGTGCTTGTGAACTCCCTGTGCAGTCCAGATGAGCAGGCTGCCGGGCAGCCTGTCCCTGGTATTAATTAGGCAGTGCAACTGTATTGGGGCCATTTCTATTTAACTAGATAGTTTGCTTTGTTGTGTTTGGTGAATTGCAGTTCGATTGGAGGCAGAAACTAGGCTCAATAGTTTCTATGTGCTTGTACGATTGGCAGAGATTTCCTCCTGATGTACCTGAGGGGGTTGTGGACATAGCAACTGTGTAGTTAATTTAGGGTATGTTGGGCTAAAATATTTTAGATTTATTTTTTATCAGGTGCTGTCTTAAGTATTGGAGTTGTACTTGTGTATGGAAGTGTTTTTGTGCCTGATTTGCACGACTTAATATGTTTCTTGCCTTCCAAACCGGACGAATTGTGTTGGAGTTAAGCACATTTTGGCATAATTTTCGTTGTTACCTTCTTATTTTGTACCTCTGAAGTACTACTTCGCTTTTTATGCCAAAATGTGTCTACTTGTAACAAACTGAACTTGTATTAAGAGGGTATTGAGCATTGACATAGGCACTGAGTGATGTCTCAGTTCGATGTATCTATGATCTCTTTGCTTATGTACTGTATTAATGGCAGGCCTGTATAGCAGCTTAAAACAGAGCTCATGCGCTCCAGAATCTCTTGGTTACTGGTTGCTCAGAAGACCCTTTACACTGCAACTGCAACTGCAACTGCCTCAACTTAGTATTCGTTCCATCAAATCTTCTACTGGTCCTTGGAGAATGTGAAGATCTCAAACTGACCCTTTAACAACATAACACCATTGCATGCTTGGTGATCTTCAATACCCGGGTACGTGTCTTTTTTTGTCATGAAAAACAAACCATGGTGTCCTTTTTTAGTATAGTATCGGCCTTCTTTGCAAATGTCGCTCAGTTACTTGTATTTAACCAATGATTTTCTTGACTTATAGATAATTTCAACTTGATGACAACATATATTCCAAGCAACCAATTAATGTAGGTTAGCCGGTAATAACTAGGTGAGCTCCGGAACTCATGTTCCTGGTTTACAAATAAATTTTCCGTTCTTTGAAATTTTTCCCAAAATATCACCCCATAGCATGGTTAAGTATTACGTGTAGCCTTTTAAGTTTGGTGTGAAACCTATTCTTGTGCCCTGTGAAAAATAACAAATTCAGTGCACAAAAAGTTGCTATTCTAGCCATTAATTCTTGTCTTTTTTAGTGAAGAACACACACTAGCATATTTGCTCACGCAAATTTGCAGGTGCATAGTATTACTACCATATGTGTGATATACTTTTTTTTCCAGGATTTTGTGAAACTTTAAAATGTGTCCTTTGATCTTTCTAAACTAAAGGTACAAATGCACCTGGGAGCACAAACTGCACTCTTATGGTCTACCTTGTTTCATTTGTTATTACAATTGAGAAGGCTGGTTGAAGACTTCAACCTGCATGCTTGAGCTTGATGGATTAAGGGGAGTCCACCAAGATCAACAAGCTCAGCTTGGGAGCACATCTTGTTTCAATGTGAACTCACGCCTCCTGCAAATTTCATGATACTCCCTCTGTTCCTGTATATAGTGCGCATTTCATCTGGCTGCAATACCAATGAATGAGCTGGCATGTGTACTTTGGACTCTGCTACCCTCCGCTGAGCATGTCCACATGCATGTGCCCAGCGACCCACACTTTCTCAGCCACACAATTCCAGCCCAGCGAGGGTAAATTCCGTCCAAAACACCAATCGCGCACTACATTGTGGAACTTTCTTAGAAAAATAATGCGCATTACATAGAGGAATGGAGGGAGTATCTTTTACTGCAATTTACAGTGACATTTGTGATATAGTTGTGGAATATACACTATCGGTTTAGTTATGTCATATGCTGAACTCTGTTTTCTGCATTATTCAAAAAAGTTTGGTAGTGAAAGAGCATGAATTGTTTAGGTTATCCTATCGACAATTTTGAGAATGTTCTTTTTTGTGTAGTTGGAACTTATAGGTGACAACAATTTTGTTCATCTTAAATCACATAATTACATTACTGCGAAAAAGTTTTTATCGGTTGTAGTTGAAAAAGCATTCTCCCACCTTTTATTTCCCTAGACAATTCCTTGCCCAGAAAGGAAAAGTAGAAGGCAAAAATTGGATGCAAAAGAGGGGACGATAGTTAAAAATGAAAACTAACGACAGTTCAAAGGAAAAAAATTCTGGCAGAAAAAAATGGCGCAAAAAGTCAAAGGGAAACAGTGACAAAAGTGAGAAGTGAAGAATTGGGATTGAGTGCTCCTCGCTGTCCAATTTCTGGGGATGAAAATGATACCCGCAGAGTCATTGCTTTTGGTGGTTGCGACTTGCTACATGCAAAGAAGGTGCAACTTTATTTGTCACACAACTATGATTTGCAGTACTGGATTTCAACCAGATCAGAGTTACACTTACATAATGACATACCATGCTTTAATATGTGCAGTTGTGGTGTTTATTACGTACTAGATAATATATTTCACTGCCTTGCATCTCAAATTGTTAACTGATTTGTCATCATAGTCCCTTACAGTGATGGATCTCAAACTGATTTGTCATCATAGTCCCTTACAGTGATGGATCTCAAAGAGAGCGACGACACCATATTGAAGTTTGTGTTGAATAGGGCAATCAATATAAGTACATGAATTATGGCAAGCTATGACATTTGCCATACCTTAATCTAGCCATACATCATAGATGGAGTTTAGTCTGATAATCCTGATTCACCGGACATTGCTGTAACTGGATGCTTGTTAGTAAATAACGGAGTGTATTCCTTGTTACTACTTTTTTTTGTGTATACTGTTTTGGTCTATGGTGCTGACTTTTCCATACCAAAATTTCAATCCGTAGGCTGCCACTGCATGAATCATATTCGGCATTTGTTAGATGTTGACCTGTGTATCAGGAAAGGTTTTAAGATTTGTGGTGTGCCTGAGTATTCATGTTCCCAAAGATAGCATATTCCCCATCTGTTTATGGACTGTACTATACCTTAACATTGCTCATACTATTTTGTTGCATGTGCACTGCTGCTGATGAATTTGTTATCCCATGATTTTATCTTCATTTTTGTTGACATATTTTTCCCTGGTCAGTTTATTTGTTTATACTCTGTTTCATCAGTGAACTACATAGATGTTGTTTGGTCTCAATAGTACAAATTACTCACAAACTATTATTGTTGCTAGGCTAAGCACATCCCAATGATACCGGTTCTTGTAAATCAATTTCTGTAATAAATCTGCCATGCTAAGTGGATCTTCATATGTATGCCCAAATTGAGAGCCGTTATACACAGTGGCGCGTAATTTTCCTGCTACTTTCATTATATTTCTTCTCTGTTTCCCAGTGAAGAATCATAGTGTACCAATTTCTAAGTTGATACTTATTTCACTTCCTTTGCACCGAACATGCCTTTAATTCACCGTAGTCAAATGTTTCAGTTGCTATAATAAGCAAATATATGGCGCACAGCAGTTAAATGTTGAACTGGCTCTAGTCATATTTTTGCTCACTACAGGTAGATGTTTGGTTCTATCGACGGTCCCAACACAATCCAGTCTGCTCATGGATCAATTCACCGCAAGTCCGAACCATGCTTCGCCAAGAGTGCACCCCGGAATAGATCAGGGGTGGTGGGTTTCTGCTACCAAACTCACACGGATGATAGTATTAACATAATGCTCGTGAAATGTAATTGAGAAAACATAGAATAGATTCTGCAATTTTAGCCCGGTCCATACATCATTTCTGTTACACAAGTAAGTAGTAACAGAGGGAGCAGCAAACAACACACAGCCTGCTGTGCTTGTTTGGAAACGACTGAAATTCATTCAGGCATCCTCTGAAACGTAGTCAGACTCTGAGACATGCCAAGTCACTGATACCCAGGGTCCGATTTGACCGGCCCCATCCTGGTCACGCTCTTGTAAAATACCACAAGGCTGAGTAGTTCCACCCCTAAGACAGCAGACTATTTTCCATTCTTTTTTTTTTTGAGGAAATATTTTCCATTCTTATTGTCCTTGTCGCTGTTGCCGCATGGTACGATACAACAATATCAGCTCTCCGTCATTTGTCCACCAGGTGCGCAGTGGACAAACAGCTCGGTCAGCTTGGCAGCCAGCACCAGCCGTGGTGGCTCCTTCTCACTGGTCTCCGCCACCATGAGACCCTTGTTGT
The DNA here is from genome assembly GCA_011799875.1 of Thinopyrum elongatum. Lineage (NCBI taxonomy): Eukaryota > Viridiplantae > Streptophyta > Magnoliopsida > Poales > Poaceae > Thinopyrum > Thinopyrum elongatum. The sequence continues at coordinate 430,801,885 of CM022297.1, forward strand.
TAGTGCAATAGAAGCGGCCTTGAAACGATACAGGCATATACAGTATATAGCTGGCAAAGTGAATAAAAGTATTCATTGTTGACCAACATCCGCCAGATGTATGCGCTTACATATAAGCGCTTGCATCTATACTTTGTTTAAAAAAAAAAAGACTTCCGCGGCTAACATCCGAAAGCCATAGAAAAAGACCAAAGCCTCTGTTGGTTCATAGGATATGAAAATCATAGGAATAAAAAAGTCATAGAAAATGAGATGACATGTATCTGAAATCCTATGAATAGGAATGAAAAAGAAGATGCCCTTTGGTTCACATCATATGATTTTTTCATTGAGTTTTAGACTAATGTTTTTTTTCTATAAAATGTGGAGGATAGAAAGAATTCCTTCATAGAAAAAGGATTCTATTCCTACAAACCAAAGAACTCTAAAGGAATATTTTCTATACAAATTTTATCCTATGGGATTTCTATAAAATTCCTACAAACCAAAACAGGCCCAAACGTGGAGTCACCCGGAGCATAACTCATTTGCCTGCGTGGAAGCGGTGGTCCATTTTTCTTTTGTGATTTTGCTTCCCGGCGCCGGTTTTCGTCTCGTGCCCATCTTTTTCTAATAATAAAGGGGTGATCGCTTCTTACCACCGTAATTTGGTCTGTCTCCTTTGTTATTTTCGTCCGTCCGTCGGTCTCAACTTCGTACGTCATATTTCCTTGTTCGTATGTCTCACGAACATCGTCCGTCCGTCGGTCTCAACTTCGTACGTCATATTTCCTTGTTCGTATGTCTCACGAACCCTCCGTGTGTGCTGGGCTGGTGGCCCAAATAACAGGCCCACCTATCCTGAGACGAGGCACAAAAATAAGCACTAATATATAGATCGAACCCATAACCTGCTGTTCTGTACATAATACCACTGCCAACGAGCTAGGTCATGTTTTGTGTTAAAATTGTCCCACATCGCCCCCTTATATCTAACCCATCCAATTTATATACTTATTTTACTTTTTCAGGTGTTAAGAAGCCGTGTCCGTGGGAAAAGGAAATAGAGGGGGGCAAAGAGATTAAACGGAGAAAGATGCTGAGATGCATGCAGATTGAGACATACAACGGAGAAGAGACGGAGGATGCTGACGATCAGCCGAACTTGTGAGACTGAACATAGATAAGGAGCTCTAGGCATGTATCGGCATCCAGCATGTGACGACGACATCACCGTCTCGATTGACCATGTTCTTCCTCTCCCAAGCCGAGCCAGACAACAGCAACACCGGAACAGCCGGCAACTTCATTGATTCCGGGCACTTGGGCGGCAGAACGGCTCGTGGTGGCACGGCGTCATGATGGTGTGCATGCGACGCAGAGGCAGCAGCACGTTGCTTGGCCCATCGCGGTGGTGCCAAGAACACGATGCTCGCGGCGGCGTGATGCTCGCGACAGCGCACGGGAGACGGAGGCACGCGGGTGAGAGCGGGCGACGCGCATCACGTGAAAAATGGCATTGAGGCTCGGCACACCATGCAGCGAGCGGCTGCATCGGGCCGTGATGCGAAAACCAGCATTCCAGCAGTTGCCTGAGCATGCACTGCTGTGGAGCCAAAGTATGGCGGCGCGTGCAACCTGTTCGGGAACTGCTGCTCGCTGGCTAACACTCGAGGCAGCTCCCGAACAGTAATATTTCTACATATATTACACACGTATTCTATTTAATTTTCTTCACACTTTTTTAATTTGATCGTACATATAGCAATATATGTATATATGCACAGTGCCAATGCATCTGATAACAACGCAAGTCCCTCTCATTACATGTTGTATTTTTTATATGAATTACATAGTTCTGCAAGTGCACATGTACCAACAAGGCTAGCTTAGACGGGATTTAATTAGTATTGTGCTCAAGCTGCAGTGTGAAGCTTTAATTACCACTTAATTACTCTTCTTGCTATGCTTGCAGAGGTAGAGGGGTCATGCCTCATATGCCAGAGAGTTTTAAGAATCAGGTGCAATTTCATCATATTTTTATTTACTTTCTACCGCTTCTTCTCCGATTGCAAATTATCGTGTATATATATATGCAGAACAATAACATATATACTTATATTTGTATGCAACTCTCCTTATTTTGTTAGTTTCTACAAAGGGTCTATCACAATTTTGTTTTATTTTTATGGGGTGATTTATTTCCCACTGCTTGTAATTTGTGGTAGAGAAATTAAGAGGGGCCGACTGTGAGAGTTTGCAGTTTGTGTGCCGATGTTGCTCGCGGTGGTGAATGGGAAGGCCGGCCATGTAGCCGCCTGTTTGTGTAGTTGTGTGCCGATGTTGCTCGCGATGCTGAATGGGAAGGCCGGCCGTGTAGCCGCCTGTTGCGTAGTTGTGTGCCATGTGCTGTCTGTGGTGGCAGTGGTTGGCCCTGTGAGGAGGTAAGAGAATAAGGGCATGTAGATCAGTGTGTAGCAAGAGTTCCGCGCTGACGATGTGCCCCCAAGCACATGCAGGCGAAGAAAGACGACAGAGAAGATTGATCATATGGTTGCGGCTAAAATTCTAAGTGGTCAGGCGGGAAGGGGGATTCAGTAGAGATGTCATGGAATTGAACAAAGTAAATGGGAGGGAACCGGTGGGTGGAGGAGGGAATGCATCGGTGATGGAAGATGGACTGGTTTTTCTGAATTGCTAGGAGAGCAAATCGGTCAGATGTGGTTCATGAAAATTTGTGTTCGCTTCGTAAAATCACGGGCATAGAATATGTATACCCTGTTGCAACGCACGTGCTCTTTTCCTAGACTTCAAAGGAAGCCCCCCGTATATAAAAAATATCGAATGTGGTGGGCTGGGCATCCAGTCGAGCTCAATTTCCTTAGCAGCCCGCTCCGGCACGAGATCTCTGAGCCCCCCCGACCTCCTCCTCCTCCTCCACCGATTTACGTGGTTGCCGCCCCTCTCCAGACTCGCTCACCGTCGCCGACTTCCATGCCTGGCGCGGGCACGCTACCACAGCACGTCCGACGCCTTCAAGCTGTTCGACAAAATGCCGCAACCCATACGACAATCCGCCAAGTGCCCGTTGTCCGCCACTACCGGTGAGCTGTTGTACCGAGCGCGCCCATGGATCACGGTGCTTGCTCGAGAAAAGGGGCGCGTCTGCAAGGTGAGCTGGTGATCCACGGTACAGTACACATGTCTCATGCCTCGTGCTACTTCGGCATTGATGAGTGCTGAATTGACATGAAATGCTGTTTCCGTTTCTAGCCACTCCACAAGCATTGTTTATACGGTCCAACTGTATTGCCAAGTTTAGTGACAAAATATCATGTTAACTCCCAAATAACCACATTTTACAATCACAACACACAACTAGAAGATCAATAGGTGTAGGTGAGTCGATCATCAACACTCAAGAACCTGCAGCCAAGTTTGGTAAAGGAATAGGCTTTGGTACTTCGTTCGTGGTCTTGTAGCAACTTCTATGGAAAGCGAATAATTTTTAGGCAGAGATATTATAAATCGCTCCCCCTGTAACTCTACTCCATGTAATAACTTTGGTTTTGGCAATGTAAGTTCAGGCCGGCGTAAGCCGCCGTTGACGCGTCAAAATAAATAAATATTATGGGGCCTAAGGAGCAAGTTCTTTGCTTGGCAGAACTCGTTATTGTTTATGGGCCTGTCCTTTCTGTCCATTCAAATATGTATTAACTGAGCAATATTGTAAGTCTTTTTGTTTGTGCACAATAGATACAAGCTCTACGATTTCATTCTATCAGTGTTAGCCTTATTCACCGTTATTAAAAATATTGCTTTGAATGCCATTTCTTGCCATCTAAGTTTTCTCTCTAATTAATCTCCATGCAGCTGATGCATAGGAATGTTCCTTTTTGCATATCTAGCTGAGGGTCCACAACTGTTGACATGGGAAAATGAAAACTGTTCCCCCAAATTTCCAAATTAAGTTCTTGTTACTTGCATTTTTGTATGACAAACTTCTGTGCAATTCTAGAGAGTACAAATTCTCTTAGAAGACTATATGGGGTAATGGCATTCATTTTGGCCTCGCTTACATGTCTAAAAAATCCGAGGAGTCAAGAATGTTTAAGTATTTTTTAAACTTTAACTGAAAGGAAATGCTTGATTTTTTGCAACAATATAAGAAGAATGGTATACATTAGTATGTAAAATAATATTCCATTGTTATTATCTTTCGATATGGATTTCATGCATAGTTACACAAGCTTTATGTTTGTATGGAAAGGTAAGGACATGCCCTATCAGAGTTACATAGATTCCTAGATGAGGGTTTATATCCAAAATATCGCACAATTCTATTCAAATGGTCCTGACGAGAACACAATATATTCCTTTGGCTTTGAAGGCAGGGATTAGAATTGATTTACGCAATTTCTAAATTAGGAAGCAAACACACTAGGATTTTACTCTATTATAATTTTTCTCAAGTCGAATCTGTTCACCAAATTTCTAAATTAGAAAGCAAACTTACTATGCTTGTACTCCTTTATGAAATCTCTAAAGTCTATCGTCTTTACCTACTTATCACTTGAATTCCGGATCCAATCCAAGATCAAGGAAACCGGTTGCGCAAATTTTGAATAGAACAATAAAGCCATCAGACGGCCAAACATCGAAACCTTGCCACTTGTTCCCCAGCCTTCCTTCCTCCAATTCCCACACCTCAGGTCAGATCCCTTAGATCCAGTTTGAAATCAAGCGAAGAAACTGCGAGAACTTGGCAAAAACAAAAAACTCCCTGAGATTCACTCATGCAACCTTGGCGCTTGTCTGGTGACAGATCCCTCAAATCCAGTTCCAGGTGCCTCATTGCTATCTGGTGAAATCCCTCAGTCTTTCCGCCTTTAGCATCGTCCGCTTTGCCATGGCATCATCAGGTACCTTTTTCTTCCTTCGCATATTCTTGTTGACACTAAATGCAAAAATTCTCGTCGTACGAAAAAAAATGGTGCATCCATAGTTGTGCTTGGAGCAACTTTATCGTTTTATTCATATTGTCCTTGTATGGAAAATCAGGCATGTTCTTTGGAAAGAATAGTGTGTCTGTGTGAACTCTGCCCTTGATTAGGTGCTAGCCTGCTAGGCATATCAATATTTTGAATCTATTTCTTTGAGCTGATATGGGGAATTCTATCTGGAAAACATGTTTTCTTCAGAGAGAGTTGGAATTTTTTTTGTGCTGGGGTGGAATACCTATTGTTTTTATGCAGTCTTTGTTTTTGATAGAAACATGGTGTGATTGCTGCTCTTAATCATCATTCATGTGTGTCAGCAGCTTTTAAAAAAAGACAGAGACCTGAAGCCAGCCTTGAAGCTGCATTTGATATGCAAAAGAGCGAGCTAATGGTCTGAGAAATGGAGGCTGAAAGGCTTGCTGATAATGCAGTGAAGAAGGAACTGCTGCAAGTGTGTCAGCGTCCAACATGCAGAGGGCGAGAGGCAGTGAAACAGCTGCCATGGCAGCGAAAGGCAAAGGCACTGCCATGGCAGCCGATCAGGCCACGCTGGCAGACAAGTGGATGAATCAAGGCGAAGGACGCGTCATCGCCAGGCCAACAAGGATTCGCCACACAAACCGCAGGTTCGTGGGCCCGGAGGAGGGGCATCCGGGCTTGGATCACGGTAACGGCAACGGCACGACACTTACTTTCTTCTTCCTTTTTCTTTTGGCAAGTTGTATCCAGAGAGTGAATCACTGCCCTCCTGTGGCTGTAATCGAATTGTGAGAGAAACTAGACCGGGTACCTAACATCGTGGTATCAGCTAGCCACCTACCACCCTTCCCTGCTGCCACCGCCCAGATCGCCGTCCTAGAAACCCGCCGCCAGAAGCAAGCGCGTGATCACCTCATCGCCACCATGGATCCCGCGCTCAAAGCTTACCTCGACAAGATGAGCGACGAGGCCACCGCCCGCGCTAACAAGCAAGACGGCGACAACAATGCCATCCTCCAGGCCTTGGCGACGCAGACGACACGGATGGACTCCCTCGTCACCTGGAAGCCGGAGTTGGAGGCGCGGTTCGCGCAATTGGAGCTCTCGGTCGCGGCTCTCCAAGCTGCGTCGTCTTCAACTGCACCATCCACCGGATCGCCGCCGCTTGCGACCCCTCCCATGGTTGCGCGCGAGATCCAAGGGCAATCAGGCCACGGCGCGCCACTGCATCCTGGGGGATCCTCGTCGGTGACCCCCGAGTCACCGGCGACTTCCCCGGTCACGGGTATGACCCTGATTCCTTCCCCGATCTCGTCGCCACTGTCATCTCAAGTTCTTTCTGCTCTGGGCCAAACTCCGCCGCCGATGACGTTTCCCATCTTCGCTGGCGAGAACCCACAGCTCTGGAAGACGCTCTCAGAACAATACTTCCAGATGTTCACGGTGCACGATTCCTACTGGGTTCCAATGGCGATCCTGAATTTCTCAGGACCAGCCATGATTTGGTTGCAGTCAGTGCAGCGTAAAATTGCGGGGCTCAACTGGGAGTCGTTCACAGCCTTGTTGTGCACCAGATTTGGTCGAGATAAACATCAACTATTAATTCGCCAGTTCTATGCTATCCGTCAGACCAATTCTGTCGCAGATTTTATTGAGCGATTTGAAACTCTGATGAATCATATGATCTCATACTCTGAACTGACCCATCCTTATTTTTTCCTGACGCGATTCATTGAGGGACTGCATGCTGACATTCGAGCGGTGGTTCTTATGTAGCGACAGCCTGACTTAGACACAGCCTGCTCCTTGGCCCTGTTGCAAGAAGAAGTGGCAGATGGCGAGGCCGTCCTACGCGCCACCGCTCCCCGACTACCAGCGTCGCGCTTCGCATCGACCAGTACGGCGCCAGCGCCAGTGGCATTCCCTCGACCCACTGCTCCTACTCTGACAGCTGAAGATAGGAGAGGCTCTGACGCAGCCAGAGCAGCGCCTGATAACAGCAAAATTGCAGCCCTCAGAACATTCCGCAGAGCTCGAGGTCTCTGTTTTAGGTGCGGTGAGCGATGGGGTAAAGATCATACTTGTCCCCCTACAGTTCAGATGCATGTGGTTGAGGAACTGCTCGCCCTGTTCAGTACAGATGCAGATGTACTTGGTGATTGACAGGTCAGTTAACTGAACCTGAAGACGACAACCTCTGCTTTATATCCGTGCACGCAGTGGCAGGTTCAGAAGGTCCTGGTGTTATGCAGTTGCATGCCTGGGTCCAAGGCCGAGAGGTTCTTTTGCTGGTAGATTCCGGGAGTACATCATCCTTTGTGGACCAACGTCTGGCTGAGCAACTGAAGGGTGTCTCACCATTAACCAGTCCCTTCTAGGTCAAAGTAGCTGATGGTGCTCTGTTGTTGTGCAATAGTTACATTCCACAGTGCCAATGGATGTGTCAGGGTCAAGAATTCATCACGGATTTCAATATCATATCTCTGGAAGTGTATGATGCAATACTAGGTATGGACTGGCTCAAGAAACATAGCCCCATGTACATTGATTTGGAAACACGTCACCTATCAGTCACAATAGGTACTGGTGCTGTTGAATTACAGGCCGTCACTCAAGATCTGCAACAATGTGCCACTATATCATCCCAGGAACTTCTGCATTCCTGCAAGCAACGGCCATGGCTTATGTTGTTCACCTCAATACTGTAGCAGATCAAGGGATTGTCGACAACACCATACCCACTTAAATTATCAGAGTTCTCGAGCAGTACACAGATGTATTTGAGAAACCACGCACCCTACCACCTCGGCGTGCTTGTGACCACCGTATACCACTGATAGAAGGTGTTCAACCAGTCAACTTGCGTCCATATCGCCACAAACCTGAACTGAAGACTGAAATTGAAAGACAAGTGAAGGAACTATTGGATGCTGGCATTATTCAGAAGAGCACCAGCCCCTTTTCCTCTCCTGCCCTGCTAGTGAAGAAGAAAGACGGTACCTGGCGCATCTGCGTGGACTACATACACCTGAATGCTATGACTATCGTCAGCAAATACCTGGTGCCGATCATCGATGATCTTTTAGATGAATTGGTGGGTGCCCGTTGGTTTTCCAAGCTGGATTTGCGTGCAGGGTACCATCAGATCCGTATGGCTGAAGGCGAAGAATATAAGGTAGCATTCACCACACATTCAGGCCATTGGGAATTCCTAGTTATGTCCTTTGGACTAGCAGGCGGACCGGCCACTTTTAATGGAGCCATGACAACCACATTGCATCCATTGCTGCGTGTTTGTGTGTTGGTCTTTTTCGATGACATTTTGGTCTTCAGCAAGACACTGTTGGATCATGTATCTCACCTCAAGCAAGTGTTACAGCTCCTATGCAAAGATGGCTGGCAAGTGAAATAGTCCAAATGTTCTTTTGGTCAACAGCAAATTGCTTATTTAGGGCATGTGATCAATGCTGATGGGGTGTCGACTGATCGAAGTAAAATCGATTCCATCAGAAACTGGCCGGTGCCAACATCTGCCAAAGAGGTGCGTAGCTTCTTGGATCTTGCGGGATATTACCGGAAATTTGTCAAGCACTTCGGCATCATCGCAAGGCCACTGTTCAATCTGCTGAAGAAACACCAACCTTTTGTTTGGACGTAGGACACGCTGAAAGCTTTCACTCTATTACAGCAAGGTCTCATTTCAGCACCTGTCTTGCAACTGCTGGATTTCTCCAAACAATTTGTGATTGACACCAATGCTTGTGACTATGGAGTGGGCGCTGTGCTACAACAAGAGGGGCATCCCATTTGGGGCCAAAGCACAGGGGTCTCTCCACTTACGAGAAAGAGTGTCTGGCTATACTGATGGTCGTAGAGCAATGGCGCCCCTATCTCCATCATGACGAGTTCCTGATTCTCACGGATCAACGCAGTCTCATCCATCTCGATGATCAACGGCTGTCCACAGTGTGGCAACAGAAAGCTTTCACTAAGTTGCTGGGTCTGCGATACAAAATCAGTTATCGCCAAGGCACTGCCAACAGCGCCGCTGACGCGCTCTCCGGCCGCTTACACACTTCAAACCAAGCCTTGGCCATGTCAGTGTGCCAACCTACTTGGGTGGAGGACATCCGTGCTATGCAGAGAATGACCAAGCTAAGAAACTGCTCACTGAATTTTCCAAGCGACCTGATGCAAAACAGAGGTTTTCTGTCTCAGACGGCTTGCTGTACTTCCGCCACAGATTATGGCTCGGTGGGTCGCCAGCACTACAGCAGCGTATTCTGCGCGCCTTCCATGATAGCACCATGGGTGGGCACTCCGGATTTCCGGTCACCTATCATCGCATCCGCCGCCTTTTTGCCTGGCCCAAAATGAAGGACACTATTCGCCAGTATGTGCGCACTTGTGCTGTCTGTCAGCAAGCCAAGCCGGAGCGAGTCAAATACCCTGGTCTGTTAGAACCAATTCCATTGCCGGAAGGAGCTTAGGAGGTTGTTACTATGGACTTCATTGATGGCCTCCCGCAATCCAACAGGGCCAACTGTATCCTCGTCGTTGTGGACAAGCTCACACGGGATGCTCATTTTCTGCCACTGAATCATCCTTTCACAGCAGCTAAGGTCTCTTGAGCTTATTTGGACAATGTTTACAAGCTGCACGGTCTCCCTAAGGCAATTATCTCGGATCGAGACCCGGCGTTTATCAGCAGATTCTGGCAGGAATTGTTCAAAATCATTGGGACAGAGTTGAACATGAGCACACCGTGTCATCCGCAGAAGGACGGCCAGACAGAATGTGTCAATCAATGCTTGGAGATCTATCTTCGCTGCTTCATCCATGCCTGTCCAAATTACTGGAGTCAGTTTCTGGCGCTGGCTGAGTTCTGGTATAATTCGAGCTACCACTCTGCCCTAGACATGTCACCATTCCATGCTCTGTATGGCCATGAGCCGAGGCACTGGGGCATTGAGGCTGCATCTGCTTGTAAGATCCTGCTCTTGGAATGGCTGGTGGAAAGAAGAACCATGGAGCAAGTCCTTAAGCAGCACCTACATCGAGCTCGCCACATCATGAAGGTGCAAGTAGATAAGAAACACACTGACCGATCATTTCAACCTGGCGACAGGGTTTACATCAAGCTCCAGCCGTATGTACAGTCTTCAGTCCACCACAGAGCCAACCACAAGCTGTCGTTTAAATACTTTGGACCATTCCAAGTATTGCGAGCCATCAACCCGGTCGCTTATGAGCTCGCACTACCTCCATGTTCGCAAGTTCACCCTGTTTTTCGTATCTCTCAGCTACGACAAGCTCTGTCTCCAGGTACAACAGCTTCTTCGACTCTGCCGGTACCGCCTAAGGCTGATCTCATTCCGGTAAAGATCTTGCAAACAAGATGGCGCCAAACACCTTCAGGGCGCTGAGAGCAGGTCCTGGTACGTTGGTCAGACTCCGAAGAGGTGGACGTTACTTGGGAGGATGCCATTGCCTTACAGTCTTGTTTCCTCATCTGCCGGCTTGGGGGCAAGCCGCAAGTCAAGGAGGAGGGGATGTCAGCATCCAACATGCAGAGGGCGAGACGGGCAGCGAAACAGCTGCCATGGCAGCGAAAGGCAAAGGCACTGCCATGGCAGCTGATCGGGCCATGCTGGCAGACAAGTGGACGAATCAAGGCGAAGGACGCGTCATCGCCAGGCCAAGAAGGATTCGCCACACCAACTGCAGGTTCGTGGGCCCGGACTGGGACAACACTACTTAAGCGCAGAATATCGGAGGAGGGGCATCCGGGCTTGGATCACGGCAGCGGCAACGGCATGGCACTTACTTTCTTCTTCCTTTTTCTTTCGGCAAGTTATATCCAGAGAGTGAATCACTGCCCTCCTGTGGCTGTAATCGAATTGTGAGAGAAACTAGATCGGGTACCTAACAAAGTGCATCTTGAGGTTGAGAAACTCCGTGCTGAAAACCAGGAATTAACTATTAAATTACAGAAGCTGACTGAACAAGTTGAAGCAGACAAAAGGTCTGAAGTCAACCAAAGCTTTCCTGAACTGCGTGCTGAGCTAGAGGAGTTGCAGAAAGAGTATCGGTACATACGGTTTGTGATCTCACACTCCCTCACTTCGTTGCTTCCCATACCAACTTTATTTGTAGCATATGGGGTTGTTGCTAACTCGATATCTGTTTTATTTCTGCAAAAGATCTGAATTTGAGCATAATCGGGACATAAATACCAAGCAAGCTGAGCAGATGAAAACAATGGAAATGAGCCTCATAGCCATGACCGAACAGGTTGACAAGTTACATGCGGAGATGCAAAATGCTGATATGAGAGCACAAGGTATTTTTCCCTGCTCGGTTTAAGGTTTGGATTGTTAGAGAAATAGCAGCCTGTATCTCCATGAGGTCATAGGCCATTATATATACATGTACATACATGGTACAATATGCTGAAAACCCCTCATACAACACCCCTCCCCCTCCCTCTCAAACTCATGGTGAATCAACAACACTGAGTTTGGAGAGGTAAAAGCCCTGATGTGCTTTAGTCTGGGCCTTTGTGAAGAAATCCAGCAACTATAACTCGGAAGGCACATACTGAAGAGCAATCACCCGATCCTGCACACGGGAGTGCACAAAGGAAGCATCTGCACCGATATGTTTGATGAGCTCATGCTTCATAGGGTCACGTGCAATACAGATAGCACATGTGCTGTGTGACAAGAAAGTAGATGTAGTCACATAAAAGGAATCAATGCAATGATTCCTTGATTAATCCTTTCAACATCCAACTCTACTTTGTGAAGTTTGTCAAAAAGCTTTTTCAAGTCTTGTTTTTTAACCTCCCACAGATCTTGATAAAAACTCAACAGGGAAACCATTGGGCCTTGCTAAATTAATAAACGACAAGTCCTGGTACATACTTCCCTTCTTTGGACATGGTCCAGCATACCTTTACTTTTGCAACCCCCCTAATATTCTGGAGGTAGATGCCGATGAATGCACCATGTCAGTCCCTTTTTTGACACATGTCACACATAGTGCTGTGCCGTTGTTATTGTGCCCTAATGGGATGTTTAGGTGCTACTGCTATTGCTCATGTAGTCATGGCATTCCATAGACCAACTTTTAGCAAGAAATGCAGTTCCTTGGGGAAATTCTGAGGAAGTATGTATGATGAGTAAAAATGAATTAATAGAAATGCCTATTGTTAATATTGGTAATTGATTCAGTGAGCGCCTCTTGTGAGCAGTTACCCTTTTCATCTGTTATTCTCAGCAGCATGATTCTTGTTATTATGAGTGTGTACCTAAATCTTGAAACAAACTGCTGCAGGACTGGCCACGACGGTGCAAGTAGCAGCAGGTCAATCTGGGACGGCACAAGCTCAAGTTGCATATGGAAGTGCATTTAATAATCTCCCTGCTCAAACAACTCAAGCTTATGGCATGCCTTACGCATACACTAATCCCATGGCAGGCTATCAAGATGTGCAAGCTAGTGGACATGCTGGCTACCCAGTTGCCAGTTATGATCAGAATGCCATCCCCTACTATACAATCTATCCTGGCTACCCTGCAGGTTATGATCAGAATGGCATCCCCTACTATACTGGCTACCCAGCAGGTCATGATCAGAATGCCATGCACTTCTATCTTGTTGCCTATGCTGCAACTGCGGTGGGCGTCCCAGCAACTGACGCTGCCAACATAGACGGCAATGCTGGATCTCCTGCCGGTGCCGGGCAGGCTGAATCGATGGGCGAGGCCACTGTCCACATCACACTTGCATCAGGTGCTTCTCCCGTCGCCGCAATCAGCTCTCCGCCACTGGAGATGTGAGAACCTGAGGTTTGCAATGCAAATGAGGTTGTCAGCACCTCGTGCCAATTTCCTTACTTTACCGGCAAGACATTTGTTATGCCATTCCTGTGGTGTCATTGGGACGTAGGGTGCGTTCACCCAAGTTACCTGGATTCTGGATTTGTCATTTTCTTTTTCTTGTCGTCGTTCCTGACTGAATTGTTGGACTGCAGACACATCGTTCGTTATTATCGTACTTGAACTCTGACTGGCGATGTGATTCTGGATTATATGCTTCATTCGCTATATATGTATTTCTATCTGACTGTGTTTTCTCTACCTAAATGCATGGAAGTATGCTGTGGTTGACAATACAGATAGCTCTGTAAGTTGCATAGACGCTGCCCAAGTTTTTCAGGCAAGGAAGGACTAGAGAGAGAAACAGGAAGGTAGAGAGGAGAACACTAGCTAGCTAGCTAGCTGCTTGAATCCTCGAACCTCCTGGACGAGGACCGGCGGAACAGGCTCCTGAGGCTGCGCCTGCTCTCCCTCGGCCGCTTCCCTCCTCCGCCGCGCGTGGCGTCTTCGTTGGTGAAGGCACGCCTTGGTGGCCTGGCCGTGGCCTCGTCGACGATGGCGAGGCTGGACTCGATCTTCTGCGCCACGGTGACCAGCTCGTAGGTGTCCCACAGCGACTGCGTGAAGTCCCACGGCCTGCTGTTCGGCGGCTTGGCCGCCGCCGCCGCCGCGGCCTCCAGCTTGAACCGCGACGGCCTGTAGCGCGGGGCGCCCGCGCGGCGTGCGCCCAGACCAGCGCCGCCGTCGTCGTCCGCCGGCGCGCGGGACGGTCGCGGGTTGCCCGAGTGCGCGTACCACGCCTGCGCCACCGCCTTGACCAGCTCGATGTCCACGTCGTCCGCCGAGCTCCTCAT